>JAQIWN010000204.1:0-44354 GCA_034699025.1 Entomobrya cf. arborea Gr-Col-00668
GCATATTGGGAGTGTGTAGAGCATGAATCTGTGATGCAGAATACTAGGCTACATTTTCTATTTGTGACCTGGGGGTCCCTTGGGGTCATGATCTAAATTATGCATGTATTGGGTATATAAAAGCTATGCTATAGGTATAAACACTATGGATACAAGGGGATTGTACGATGTTTGTGGGGGGGGGGCGTGATGCGTAAGGGGGCGGGGGCGGTGGTGATGTATGGGGTAAGGCGGAGAGTATGCTGTATAAACCGCGCCATATGATAATTAATGGTTAATTAGTTAATTATGCTAATTAGCAATGTCATAGTTACTTGTTTTAGTAATGCTGTAGTAGTGTAAATACACACTTGTATTTCAAATGCATAAAACAAGCGATAAAAATATCCTAAATGGCCATTTTGCTGATTAGAACGATTTAGCAGGGATGAGATGAGAATGTGTCATAGCCAGGTGGTTACGCGACAATGGACCAGGTGTATGAGTCATCTACCACAGCAACAATCATGATGCAATAACAAGGATGCATGCGTAATCCGTAATTCGTCATGATGACGTTTTACCGATCATGGTGCTATATACGTACCAAACAACTATGCTATACTGAACACAGATATTCGCTCAGTTATCTATCGACTTAATTACCAGTTAACTATCCCCTTAATTGCGCAGTTAACTGATCAGCTCAGTAGCACGTAAACGCAGTGCATTATCGGGTAGTACCTACAACAGAAAAAAAACACCACCATAATCTATCACTATAGCCAGCCTTACTACCACCACCACCATCATCATCACGTATATTCCACAATGGACTTCTTGAGCTCATATAGACGTATATACGTTAAAGACGTAGAGGAGATTGCCGATAGACGTCATCCTCAAATTACCCACTATGGCCTGGCCCCTTGGTGGAGGGCCAGGCATCTACTTAACACAGGAAGGGTGCATACGTTCTTTAAAATTTACATAAAACTTGAAAGTTAGTTGTTAAATACCTACTACTAACATTACATTATTTTTTTCCTCCTTGAAAGAAAGAAAAGTTTAAAAACTGAGATTCAGCAGGCAGGAGAACGAGCATTAGCATTAAGTAGTTGAGTGAGCTTAACGGGAAATCCATGGGTTTTTATGCGTAGTATTTTTACATGCTTGTATTGTATATCTCTCTGGTTGAGCCTGAGTCTGAGTTGAGTCGAAGGGACATTTATCCAAAACCAATGTATGTAGTTATGCACATACATTATGTACATCCGCTAAACGCATATTATTTTTTTTTTCTTGAAAGAAGACGAGAAAGTGGTGCATAGTAATTCTTCTGGGTTCAGTTGTAAAATACAAGATGATCATGATCAGGTTGGTTTCTTTGAGTGAGCTGAGCATGTATGAATGAATGTATGCATAATATTTTACGATGAAGAGGAGAACTCTGAAAATGAACGAAAATATTCTTTCATTTTCTCACAAGCCACATATTTTTTTTTCTGTTTCGGTTCAGCAGCCGTGTGTGCTTAAACAAACAATAATAAAGGCATGGCATAATAATATATAAAATGACGTAGAAAAAAAAGACAGCAACGAACTATTAAAATTCCATTAACCACAAAAACTAACGCATTTTAGACACATCGCGTCGTCTTCAATGCATATTATGACTATGTGAAGAAAATTTTAGAAAAAAAACTGACAGAGTTTTTTTTTGTACCACACACAGTATTTATCCACATGACAAATAAATGTGCCCGTAAAAACTATACGCTGAAGAAGAACAACATGTAATGATTTTGAATGAATGAGAAACTACATATTTTCTCTACTGCAGTGCACTAGCTTGTTTTCACAAAATCTCTGCTCACTTGCAAACATAAGTTAACGTAAGTTATCCAATCTAACGTTTTTAATGGTTGAAAAGGCGTTTTTTTAAAAGAGAATAAATTTTTAACTGACAAACCGCGAAAGAAAGAAGCTGTTGACAAGGACTGTCTTTTGATGAATTCTGCTTGGTTGGCATTATTCGGTTTTCGGGTGAGAATTTTGTCACAGTAAAAATGCATGCAAGTCATCATGTCACCGTGTCTATGCTGCCATGCCACAACTTTGTTTTGTGTGATGCTTTTTTGCTTACGCACCAGTAAGTAGATCATTTCCAGATTACCTACATGCGTTTATTTGGTCGTCTAGCCAAGTTTTATTGCATGGTGGTGATGACGGCAAGGGAAAAATCCCTTTTTTCGAAGATGAAAACATATTCGATAATGGAGCAAGTTTATAAGGTATTCAGGGCCAAACATTAATGATATAGGATATAGGACATCACGGTTACCCCTTTCCCCCCAAACACCTCTTCCCCATTCCCGGTATAAACATTATAAAAGAATGATGGAATTCTTTCTAATAGAATGGTGGAAGGATATAGAAGAAAAATAAAAAGTGCGGTAAATGATGTTGTCGATTGACAACACATTTTGCTAATGGATTGTCAAACGGCAGCATTGAAACTCATGACATGACATGCTTGTCGTTATGAAAGTAAGTTTACACATTTTATATTCTATCTTTGGGTTTTGCGTGTGTGTTTGCATAGTTTGTGGCTTTTGGAGATGAATCCATTTTATAATTTCATTTATAAAAATGGTTGGTTGGTAAGGTAGACAAAGTTATCAAGACTGAAAGGATAATGGGGGATAAAGGAAAACAAACAGAAAGGTAGGAAAATGTGCCATCATCGCATCCCAATTTGGGTTCGATGGATGACTAGGATGAATCCAGTACGTTGAACGTGGACAAGTGGAAAAGGCATTAAAATCCATTTGCACATATTTTAAAAGCGATGCTAAAATGATCGGAGACACATTGAACCTACTTATAACGAAATTCAAGTTGTAAGTATGCCAATGCGATATAAAGTAAAGTGCAGGTGCCAAAGTTTATGATCATAGCAGCGGTTTAGTTAGATGGATTATGTAAGTTATTCGTCTAACTGTCCCGACGAGGATTCATAAATGTTATATGTTCGACTTAAATATGAAGTCAAAAGGTAACTGAATTAGATAAATACATAAGAATGTTTTATGACTAAGAAAATTCTAAGATACCTTTTTGGTCTACAGATTTTCGGTTTCGTGGCACTTAAGCACACTCTATCCGACGAGCTGAAAAACTAGCCAACAAAAGTATGAAGTAGGGTTTATTTCGAGAAACAATATTTTTAGGTAGAAAATATATACTTATGTACGCATTTAACTTGCTGGATAACAAAATGCTCTATATTTTCCTTTTTTACTGTTACGCAATAATAATTCTATTTTTTTACTGTGTATTGAGTAGACAAGGTGGTAAGCATAAAAGCTGTAGGCAAAGGGCTTAAAAGAAGAAATTGAATGAAAAGAGTTTTGTCTGGTCAACGTGTCGATGACGACGACCATCCTGATGATGATGATGTGGTAAGGATAATAATAACAGGTAATAATAATAAACTTTGGTTCGTGGCTGGCTTGGTGCTACTGAACAAAACAACTGCAGCAAGAAGAATTAGTGGATAACATGAGGAGGAGAACCATTAAGAACGCATTTATATTTTGGATGGAATTTTCAGCTCATGAGAGAAACGCCATATGACATGGAAATTGAATGGAGACATGAAAGAACACATATCTACGCATGTACTCCTGATTGTAGTTAAGTAAGTAAGGTAAGGTGGCACTTGGCAGACATTAGTTTATTAAATTGCATGTAACACTACTTAACCAAATGTACTGTTTGTCCGTCAGTCCAAAAATACTTTAGATTGCAAAACAATTACAAGTTTAAAATTTCTGCTTTGACTATTAATATCAATCAGAAGATTGGACACTTCAAATATTCAATACAATTAAACTATTTTCAATGATTTTTATCATTTCAAATCTGAAAAAAAAATCTTAAATATGCTACTTTACTGTATCATTTTATTCTCTAGTTTACAAGTCATCAACATCCTCATCTCTTGGAATGAATAGAAACGGCAGCAGGAGGTCATCAGTATCGTCGATTTCGAGAGGAGTAGGAAGCGAGAACAAAATGGTGGTAATCGGAAGAAGTAGCATAAAATACGTAATGCAATAATAATAAAGGACAATATATTTATGTTGTTTGTTCACCACCACCACCATCATCAACCTGACTTTTTTTTCTTCTAGTAACATAAAGGTGTGTAAGAAAAAGTGTGGCTGGTAAAAGGAAATGAATGCATTGGTTTTTCTTTCTGGATTGGACCTGCTGCCGTTTTCGTGGTGGCTGTTATAGAGAAATAAATGGTATGGATGGTTATGTCTGTCTGAACTGAACTGAAAAAGGGTCTTTTAATATGATCTTCTGTTTTCTACAACTCAGCTCTCCACATGACACAACTACTGCACTGTGACTGGGACGAAAGACAAAAACGTACAGAGTCATCACCATCGTCGTAAAAGATAATATGTAATAATACTAAGGCCAGACCAAGACAAAGCCAGAAAAAACGCGAAAGAGTGAGATGGAGAACAATCAAAGAAGCTCTTCATTCCATGCACGCATCCATCTATACACACGTACATCTCTTAAAATGTATGGAAAGATGGATGGATTTTTTTTCTTCTTCTTCTGAAGCTGCTGGCTCACTTCACATGATGGCATGCTAACACACGGTGCACACACATGTAATATCCCATCATGCACCTTGACACCCCACAGGTATTTTTGCTCTATTATTAAGTATTAACCTCCTTTTACTGCCATTATTACAATGATTATTACTACCTTTTCATATTATTACTACTGACTGTGTAGCTGGTGTGATTTTAAACTTTATTCTAAACCTGTCTGTCTGTCCATCCTCTTGAAAAACAAGTATATAGACAGATTGGTGGTGTAAATCCCATAACACCTTCTCTACACTCAGTCGAATGCAAACTCTTTGGCTTCTTTACTTCAATGTACACGTGTTCAATTTTACATTTACAACTGTTTGGCTAAAGTTTTATTTTGGTGGAGGGTCATGTGGAAGCAGTGGTGGTGGTGGAGGTGATGGTGCTTAAGGATTGGTTTTGGTTACTAATAATAATGACGGGATACAAGTTTCCTTTTACCCATTTTCAATATTGGCGTCTGTTGCTGTTCATATTCCTCTTTATTTTCTGAAAAAGTGGTAAACTTTATAGTGTCTTCACGTTTATTATTAGGCTAGAGGCAACAAAAAGGCCTCAAGAAGAAAAGGATGATGATAGTGGTGATAATATTATTATCGATAAAAGAAGTTGATCCACCACTATTAAATATTGATATTCAAGATTAAATAAAAAGAAACTTTAAGCATAATTTAATGCATATGCATCTATTAAATTCATCCTCATACATATATATATATATATATATATTTATATTATAAAAGTATTAGTTCGACTTTGACTTTAACTGGCTTACTGAAAAAGTGTGTAAGAAAATCTTTTAAAAGAAAGTCGTACAATTTTACTTTGTGTGTGTGGAAATGAGAAATGTTCTTAAAACTGAATAGCTCCCATTATCAATCATCGTTTTCCACCAGCACTGCCACCTAACCAAGTGGATAAAAAAGTCTAGTTTCTAATCTACACGTAGGTATATACTTTTTCCCTTTCAAAATTTCCCATACAATCACAATCCTTCCATAAGTAAGTAAAGTATGTCTATATATCCTTCGAGGAATAAGAGATGGAACATGGAAAATAATTCAATTCTCCGAATTCTTTAAGAAGTTGCTACTTTTACTTAAAAGGACTAATCTTTCTTTCTTCTTTTCCTTCTTTTTGTTCCGTCTTCCCTTTTTCACTTCTGCTTCTTACCATTATCATCATTACCATTTCCCATCATCTTATTTTTCTATATATCCATTCCATAATATCCTATCATTCAGTTCAACATAATCGTATTATTTTTTTTTTTGAAAATTCAAGCATTTTCCCGTCTTTAGCCAGCCTGAGCACAAGTAACGTAACAAAATGAATGGATAAAAATCAAACGTCTTTTTTTTCTGCTCAACTTCATATATTATAACAGCCCATGGTACGGTACAATCGCCATCATTCATTTTACTCTTTGGACTTACAATCAGTCTAACTGTAAGAGCGAGTTCAAACTTTCAAAAAAACTTCTTCTTGCATTTCTCCTCCACTCCACCGACAAGTTCAAACTATTTAGTGAGCGCAAAAGCGGGTAAAAAGTTTGTCGCTACTACTGCTACCCTGCCCTGCCACTACCAATAGTATCACATCACACTACACTACTATTATAATTTCTTGAGAAATGCTCCAGAGTTCTACTCTTTCTTTTTGCTAGACACACAAGAAAAAGTTGCTACAATGCTTAACAATATCAGAAATTCCTCTACCAATTTTCATAGTATTTTTCATATAAAAGCATTCAATAAAAACTAGACAAGGAAGTCGGAAAAAGAAGAAAAGGAAAATGGGAAGAGAAAGCAAAGAGGAAATGATATGGTATATTTGCCTAAGTTAAATGACAACTCCTTTCAAAATCTACAAATATCACGAAATCTTATGATATACTTGTATACATGATATACCATGCCATGTGCGTTTCTACTTGTTTTTCTGCTACATTTACTTTTAGATTTAACAGTAATATTTTCTTTGTAGTCAAACAAATCAATACATCATGATGATGATGACGATGACTTTCTTTGATTATTGTAACGTAACTTGGTACAAAAAAAAAGCAACAAACGGTTTTCCCTTTTAGATAGTGTGCTTTCTTTCGTTATAATTTGGGAAATCCATCTTTCAACTTAATTCCATTTTATATAATCACGTGTACTTTCCTCCTATTCATAATTTAACTGAGCAGATAATGTGGAAAAATCTAATAAGCGTTGTGCATATTGCCAAAAGCGGCGAACATACACACATGATGTACATATTCTTGGAAACATTCATAAGCTACATTTAACCACATGAACTGTGTGATATAAATACGTCAAGAACCATTGATGTAAATGAAATTGTGTGTAATGTGCAAATATATTTAAATAGGCAATATTGCCTTTAGCCTGTGTAATCATTTAAAGAGAAGTGTAGACATGTATATATTTCAGTAATATGAAAATTGTCAAATGTGGCTTAAGTGGCAAGTTTAATAAATAGAGAAAATGGTGATGTCAAAAGCCTACGATTTGTTGTTGGTGGCAACAGCCAACATAACGGCAATATAACGGCAGCATGTTTTATTTTTTCCTTCGGCAAGGCTGTGGCCCGTAACATGTAAATAGAAGCGAAATTGAATATAAAATTGGGTACTTGTTAGAACACACATGTAGAAAGCAAAAAAGGAGGCGTTTCTCAAGAAGTAAAAGTTGAGCAGTTTTTTTAGCCTCGGTGTAGTTTTTTGATATACTTTTTTTTTGTACGAAACGAAGACATGTTGTTATCCAATACCAAATGGAGAAAGAAATACGAAAAAAATATGTTAAAAAACTAAAAGCAATTCTTACAAAAAAAGACTAGTAGCGGAGTAATCCTTTGTTGTGTGCGTAAAAGCAATTTTCCAATAATACCATGCTTGCGTTGATATTATTACGCGTTTTAGACATTCTCGGTTTTCATGCACATGAAATACAATAATAATGATAATAATAATGTAATGTGGAGTGCAGAAGTATGAAATAGTAAAAAAGGTACATATGTAATGTACTTATGTGTAAAATCCTAAAATGTAATAGGAAATAGGTTAAATCCAGCAAAACCAGCTTGTAGATAGGAAAAAAAAGAATCAAGTAAGTATTATGTTTTATAATAACTTTGCTACAAATATGAAATACACAAGCAAAAGTAGAAGTTTTATATAACATTACATGACAAATGCTTATTTTTCAGGTAGGCTTGCATGTCAAACTTTTTCTTCATTTTTCTTGGGCTCTCAATAAGGTAGTGAATAAGTGGAAAATCGTTCTGTTCTTTTTTTCACTTTTATTCAGTTCACTATACATTGGAAGAATACACATTTGTAAAGAAGCTCACACAAATATTAAATGTTTATTCATTCCGTTACATCAAATGTGAAGTACATAGAAATTCCATAGTATGGCTTTACTTGTATGTATGTAAGTTATAAGTTACATCGATATTATGATTAAAAAACGGTAATAAATATTTAATTACACACTTCATTATTAACGAGTGAGAGTTTGCTCGAAAGGTTAGATAAACATAAATTTTTAAATTGAGTTGAAATTTTATATCTTGGGTGGTATTTGTTTCGTGGATATTATTATTGCATCATCACCAACATCATCAAATGTCAATCACTTTTACTCTTCATATTATTCAGACCAGTTAAAGTTGATAATTTATGCATCTATTTCGTGCTAAAAGAGGATCACACGAAAAAAAAACTGCAGAAGGCTGAACTTTTTTGATCTGATCAAAACGTCTGACTTGTTTGTAAAAACAATAAAGGGTTAAGGGTTTTCTTCTTTATAATTATACCATAGCATATGTGCATTTATGTAAATTCAACGCTTCATATTTAAGATTTTATATGCAGCCACTATAAAAGTACACTTTAATAAGAATGAGTGAACTGCAAAAAACATAATAGTACGTAAGAGCAAAACAAACATGTTCTAAAGTATTCAAGTAATCGATTTAAAGTGTTTGGAGAAAACACGAGAAACCGGAGAAGTACAAGAAAGATCTTTGAGCTGTTTGACGAAAAGGAAAGAAAGAGGATCAGAGAAAAAAGAAGGAAAATAGGAAACAAGACTAATGTACCAGTATCCGCCTCGTTTGGCATAGTTATGTAACAAGATTTTTTTCCTTTTGGAAGCGATGCAAACATAAAACATATATTTTCAGGGTTCTTTTTTATAATAATCATCATGCATTGTCAAGAACTTTGTAGAGTGCATGGGCAGAAAGAACAACAACAGCAGATAATTGTGTTTGCTGAAGTACAAAGTCACAAGTACAAGATAAAATGGAACAAGGTCTTCAACAACGGAAAATAAAAAAGATGGAAACAAATTGAGAGAAAGCTTAGCTATTATTTTACAGTAGAAAAAATGATGTCTTTATTTTCAAAAATATATGGACTAAAACTATACGTCAATATTGATTTGCATTCTCTGTATATTTTAAACATGTTAACTGCAATGTTGTCACTTAAATCACCATTTGCACAGTTGCAATTTTTTTATAACCAAATGGATACTTTGCAAAATAAACTGTTAGTTAACTGTAAATCAGTGAAAACTTGCATGCACGAAATTTGAAATCATTAAATTTTCAAAGTGCTTCAATTCAAGTCGACACAAACGGTTACTTTAGTTGTTAGTCGTTTGTTGATAGTGCGAAAAAATTAGGTATGTAATGTTTGCAATATTGCGTCTACTTTTTTTGTACGATGCATTTTGTACAAATAATTTGATATCTAAAACGACTAGTAAGAAGGAATCAATAAAAGAGTGTAGAAAGTATTGTTATGCATAATTTATACATGGCTGCATGACAATCGTCGTGAATAGCAATACTAAAAGTGTGTATTTTTATGGCATAGTTTTTTTCATGGCTTGTCCTATTTACAATTTACGAAAATTGGTATGAATGGCAAAACGACAATTTTTATGTTCGACACGCTTTTCAAAAGACAAGACTAAAGACATATACCATGGCATATTCACCAAACCAGCCAATATAAAACCACTCTCACTGTTTTACATTCACAGTAAAAATTTATTTTTAATGTATTTTTACGTGCCGAATGGGGTAAAAAGTTGACTTTGTAAATATTTTATACCACAGCTTCGGTGGTGGTATAATGTAATATGCACGTTTTTATATTTTATACATATCAGTTCAGCTACTTGCACACGCACCAACCATACATTTTGATTTCTGTCAACATGTATATTGGTCAAAACCTTAAAAAAGGAAATTTCCCCCAAAAGGTGGTATCAGGAACATGTAAAAACAACCAATTTGTGATTCCATTGCAGATTTTTCCCTTTAAAATTTCATGCTAACATCTTTAGAAGCCCAAAAAAGAAGCTTATTGATCTTGTCATGAAAAGAAAGCAAGCTGAGTCTAGGTCATCCATGTTATTACACAATTTGAAATTAAAGCAATAAAATTTTATTTCATTATTGAACTTTTTTTTTGGATTTTCAGTTATTTCTTGACAATTGACAGAATTCCATATATGCACTTGCCATAATAAAAGGATTTTTTCTGCAAAAAACAAATATTCAGTAACTGTTCGTCTTTTTTTCTCAAGCAAAGTCATTCTAAACAGACCAGTTGAATGATGTGTTGTAACGAACACGTTAAAAAGGAGTACTGCTGGTACAACAACAACAATAAAAGTTGTTTTCAGCCTGTCAATACCTCTCTATTTACAGAATTGTTCCTGGCATTTCTTCCCCATATTAGTTTTATTACGGTACTAGAATAAACCATTAGAATCACTCAACCCAACGTGTGGGATTGACAAAGCATTTAAATTTACTTAAACATCAACTTTAAAAATCATTCTGCACAAGTTATAAAATACAACAAATGTGTTGACAACACACTTTATTTAATACATTTAATGTTTCCATAGTTACCATTACCATGCACTTTTTTAACAGTCAACTTTCCCGTCAATTCCTTTTTATGATAGTTTTGCCTGCATTTTTATACATTTTTTTTTCTCCAAAAAGTACCAACAGCTAAAACAGCCGTACAACAATAACAATAAAAAAGCAGGCTTCAACAATACCATTTGATAAAAGTGTTATTTTCGATCGTCGTCTTCGGGGTCGTTGTATATACATTAGATTTACATATGTATCAGATATACTAAATATTTGTGGCACTAGAACATTTTTATACATGACATTTCAAAACTACATTCATAAAGAAAGGCTGGGTGAGCATTATGGTTCAATACATGAAATTTGCGTGATTGTCTGAGCTGAACTCAAACTTATTTTGACGATAATGTTTGATAGCTCAGTAAAGAGTTTTTTTTTGGTTTAACACACATAAAGTCATCTCGTTGTCATATATATTCATAAGACGTACAAATATGAATGTGACGCAATAATAGTAAGTTCTGCAGCATACCATTTTTTCCCCAACAAATGTGTTACCGTGTGTCTGTACTTCAGTTCAGATCAGATCAAATACTTTTTTTCTCATTTTTATTCATGATAGTCACTATGACCTGTATATTTTACGCCTTCTGCTGAGATTGATGATATCAGGATGACTACGACTGTATACCGTCGTTTTTATCTTTAGGGAGTGAGAAGTGAGAAAAAAGAAGAATTTCACTTGAGCAATTTCAATTGCCATATCATATATATTAATGGGAAATGGGGCTGTTCGTACACAAGCTTGTACACAGTCCCGGTGAAACCAGACTTAAAATTGCTGCATCACTCGAGAGAAAAAAAGAAATGTTATTCAAGATGAAAATATTTGTCATGTAAACTGATCATTCCCAATAATGAGATAGCTCACAATTTATTTTAGGAGTAGTACCAAATGCAATGCAATAGTATATACACTGTTTATGTTCAGGAAATGACTTGAAGAACAATTTTCTATTTTACCATCATCACCAACACCAATCTATAAAATTATGTAAAATTATATTCACCAACAGAGGAGTAATATAATATTATATAGTCAATCGTTTTTTGTGTTATGTTGTCATGTGTGGCAAGCACATGAAAGTTTAAAATTTATATTTTTTTCTTCCTTCGTCTGTCAGCAGAAAAAAGGATCATTACTTCTCTCATCAGAGCCATCCTCATTATATCATTATTTATTACAAAGTGTGAACGAAAAAGGAGTGTTGGTTGGCTCATAAAAATAATTCGTCTGGTGTGATACTGATGTGATGTTGTTGACGATAAAAAACATTTAACCTCACGCATCTTACTGAATAGAAAAGTATATTCCAAAATTTTATAATGTATGTACATATATTTTTATTTGTGCATCATTGATTTTTTTAGTTGCAAGCTAAGAAATTTTGTGCAACAAGCGTATAGTCGAAGGATAAAATCTTCTTTCAAATTAAACGCAAAACTGGCAATGCAAGGGCGAAGTAGGGAACCGTAAGATTCTAGTGATGCGATGTGACCGGTAACGAAATCTGAAAGTAGTGCGCAAAATGTACCCACTTTGTAAAGAAACCCATATTTTACGAAAGATTATTTGATTCTGATATCCATAAAAACCGAAATTCCTGTACGTAGATAGGACATGAATGAGCAATTGATCATTGTGGTAACAGACTTAAAGATGAAATTCAGCAAGTGCTCAGGTTTTGCCCGTGTTACTCAATCAACTAAGCAGGACATGTGCATCTTCAAATTTTTTTATCAAACCTTCTTTTTTCTCATATTAAGTATGCATATGTTGTAGTTTGTGAGTGTGTGTGTGGTTCTCTTCGTAAATTGCTTTTATGGCAAGCCAGGCATCATGGTGCCAATTACCTGAAATCTTTTTCAATTCTCCTAGGGCAAAGGGATAATTTGCAACAGGCGACTTTTTATAAACAACGTGAAGAAGAGAAGAAGATGGTGATGATGTTGATACTTTGATAATCCCTTTTCCTTCTACCTCACTCCTCGCTCTTCATAAATCTCCTGTCTTCTCTCTCTCTCTCTCTCTCAAATCAACTAAAAAAAAGAGAAGAAGGCTGGCTAAAATACTATGATCTCATATATGATATGATACACACAAAAAGTTCACACACACCAGAGAGCTGCATCATGTTGCACATTACATTTCCCCTCAGTGTCTGAATTAAAGAAAGTTGCCGCTACCTGCCACCAGCACACCAAGCATGCAGTTTAATGTGTCAAGCAATTTATTTATAAACATCAAACAAACCACCTAAGGTGTTTGTAATATTCCATTAACAAAATTAGAAAAAAAAACACCACATTTTACAGGTATATTATACACATTTGAGTAAGCCAAATAGATTCAAGTTCCAATGACGATTTTTCCATGCGGCACCTCATGGGATCTTTTTTATCTCGACGGAAACACAAATTATTTGGCTAAATCGGCAATATATTTTGAATAAACTGATAGACATTTAAACACTTTTCTCCTTTAAAAAATCCAGCTTATTTACTGGAACCTCTTATAAAAATGTATGAAAAACCATACCGTTTTCTGCAACCGTATGTGGTCGAAAAAACGTGCCAGCGGTGTGAACTTTTCTTGCAGTTCAACATCTTTCGTGTTTATGAATTTTTTATTGAAGGAAACAAACCTTAGGAGATGATTTCTAATGTGTTTTCATTTTACATATCTTACTAAAACTGCTTGTGGGTCCCGTACCGTACTTAATGGCATATTACGTATATATACCTGCATGTGTATCATGTAAGCACGGATGCACTTTGATAAAAACGGTTACCGGTATCTTCAACGCTGAAATAATTTCAAAGCTTGAATCAGTGTAAAAAATCAAATTATTATTTTAAAAAGTCTATGCATTACACTTGTCCTGATCTAAAAACTGATTTGCCTACTTACAGCACAACTAGTGGCTAATCGACTTCAACACGGATACTGAACTGAACCTTGAAAAAAAAAACTGGGAAAGAATGTGTTGCATAATGCATTCGGGTACATTTTTCTCTGACTACTGGGTTGGTCATACCTTTTATTTTTGCTATGATATGATACAAAGTGTTAATTTTATAGAAATACAAGGACATTATGGATATAAACATGTGTAATAAATTCACCTGTGAGTGAAAAAAAAAAATTCCCCTGGCCACTCCGACACCACTATCAACCAAAAACATCACAAAGTATTTTGATGATGATGCCGTAATGTAAGAATCAAGTTTTTCTTCCAAAACAATATTTCAAAAAGTGCAGTTTGAAGTCGAGCGGTTTTTCAAGATTTGTGGTTTGAAGTTTGAAGTATACTAGTCTTTTTAAGACTTACGTACAAAGTGTTATTATTATTTGTGTTTTTTGAGGCTGTGGTAAAATAGCGCGATATTTTGCGGTGGCATAAACACAAATCACAATACAATGTATCATAATAATCATGGTTTTTTGGAGTATCAAAAAATCGCATGGGGACTTCTATTCTGAAGAAGAAAAAAAAATTTGAACAACAACAAAGGAGAAAGAATTTTGCCGTGATAAATAACAGTAATAATAGTAATTGCGAGTGAGTGCTCATTGGCAGTCAGTCAGTCAAGTCAAGAAAATACCTACAAGAACACTGCACGCACTAAACTGCCACCATCAAAGAAAAATGAAGTTTGAAAACCACGAGTAATTTCATGGATGATGATGATGATGACTATGACATGATTGCAAAGTGCATTTTATATGCATGTTTTATCTCCCATAAAGCGATGGTGTATCATCAACCGACTACATAATAATATTTCGTAAAACGATTACCATAACATTTTGTTGAGGATGATGAAGATAATCGTTCTTGGTTCCCTTTTGCAATAGGCGATGCGATGCGACGAGATGCAAAGCAATGCAATGCCGTTTAAAAATTATGATGATGCTAAATCGTATGTAGTATAATTTCTAGTAAATATGTATTGGTTTTTTATGGGGTAGATTAAAGAAGAAAAAAGATAAATGATGGGATTGGAGTTTAAAATTTAATACACTTCATATTTGGTGGTGTGGTGGCAAAGAGTGGTGGTCATTGATTATAAACCTTGTATTTTTACATCAGATCACATCACCGTCCATCAT
Organism: Entomobrya cf. arborea Gr-Col-00668; assembly: GCA_034699025.1. Taxonomy (NCBI): domain Eukaryota; kingdom Metazoa; phylum Arthropoda; class Collembola; order Entomobryomorpha; family Entomobryidae; genus Entomobrya; species Entomobrya cf. arborea Gr-Col-00668. The sequence goes on from JAQIWN010000204.1 coordinate 14,758, forward strand.
CACTAGCAAAATAGAAGGTTGTACCGAAGAATAAAATAAAATTTGGTTTGTGTGGACTTCGGCATCAAAAATAATAATGGTTGACCGCAAAGCCAAGTTTTGTAGGATACAAGTCATTTAAAGTTAAAATTACTATTTTTTTTCTTTAAGTTAGATAGACAGTGTATGATTTGTCAACAAGAAAGGGGTAAGGATGTTGGGGTGGGTTGTTCACAAAATGAACACATTTTTTTGTAATTTTTTCTTCAATTGTTAAAAAGAATTTTGTGGGGGACATTGTACGATTGGGGGAGTATCTAAAACTATTTTGTTGTGTAGTTCCAAATGGACTCTATAATCTTGCATATTTTTCATTTTCTATTACACTCTTATTTACTGCTAGATAGAGAGTATTCTGCAGAAGTTCAGGAAAAAAAATCATCATCATTTTCTTCCTTTTTTGTCTGTGAAAGATGACAAGAACTAGTTATTTAATTGCGTGGAGGGTGGCATGGCATGCCATTTGAAAATGTAATGGTGACGCATCATGACGTAAACATTATTGCTGTTTCTGTAAGGAAAAATTGCTCATTTCAATCTCAATTTGAGGGTAATCTGTCATTTCAACTGTCAGAAATAAAAATGACTCCCACAATCTTATAACAAGAAGAAAGAGAGAGAGAGAAAAAAAAGCGCCAGGAAAAATGTACGACGGAAAAGAAGCACGATGATAACGATTATTCTTATTCTTGTTATTACCATTGATCTTTTTTGTATCTTCCTCTTTCAATTTAACTGTTCAAATCACACATAGACCAACACATCCAGCCAGACAGAGACGGCGATGGGAAGCAGAAAAATAAGACCAGACGACCTGTTAGACTTGGACAGTAATGAAGTTTGGCTGAGGGCGAGCAGTTATAGCCAACAAACCATATTTATGTACATACGTTATGTTTATATGTTATTCAATATTGCACAATTTTCTTATTCCTATTTTGACACATTTTTCAAAGAATTCTACATCCAAAACAATGTTTTTGACCTTACCATAATAGTACATTAGAAGAAAATAGTTGGACATTGTAATAAGCATACAAACAATAATTCCACTTTATAAATTCCATTTTCAAAGTTTTTATTTCTGCAGAAGAAACTACACACATTATTATTGGCTGCCTAGTTTATATGATAAAACGACTTATTTAATAAAAAGGACACCCCTCGTACAATTTGTGTCACACCAACCAAACTGTGTACTACAGGCAAGCTATAAAATACGATTATTTACCTCTCGACGTCGCGTCCCATTCATTCCCTCTTGGTTATTTTTGAATGAGCTGTTTTCCTACTTTCTTGCACGAAAAAAATAAGTATATATACGCATCATTACATAGTAAGAAGATGTAATATGATATGCGACGGAAGATCGGAATAAGAAAAAAGAACCTGACCACATTATTTATTTCAGTTTGTGACTTATTCACCCAGCCAGCATCATACTCAACCCAGCAGCCGCATCGCAGCGCATCGCATAACACAGGAAAAAAAATAAGAAGCTCGGAAGCGGTAGCAGTATCATCTTCATCATAATCGCAATATATAAAAAATTATATATGTTCACATTATTATGCCAGAAAAAGTTCTTCTAGACAACATATCATATCATAAGAGACTAGAGGGGTGTCGGGTCGGACTACTAGTGGTTTTGTTTGTGGTAGAAATGTGTGTGGTAAAATAGTAGAACCCAACGACAACTACCTTGAAAAAAAACCAAGTAAAGTAAAATCATCATGAGCATCATCCTCCACCTCCTCCTCATGATCATAACATAACCAAAGCAATAAATGATCCATTCCTCCTCTGGCTCGGCCTGGGAAAAATTATGCATGCATACTTGCCTCTTATATAACATTATCAGAAGAACTGGTGGTGGTGGTGGCAGTGGCATGGCATCGCCATCCTTCCTTCGAAACAAAATGCAGGGAAAAAGCTACTCTTTCTCTTCTTCTGTTTGGACGACAGACAGATGCTCACCAAAGGAGATAGTGTGCAATTTACTACTACTTTGGTGACACACCAGGAGCCCTTTTGCTTCTCCTCTGTTCTGTTACTCTTACCACACTGCTTATTCCATTTTCCACGACAAGCACAAAGAAGCGGAAAAAAAACACAAACCTTAGCGATTTTACAGCAGTTTTCTTTTCTTCCTTGTTATTATTCCTGTCCCAACTGTGACTTGCATGCACGCACACACACAAAACCACCACACAACATGCATCCATATAATATTACTTACATATTCGCTGTCTCTTCTTTCCAGACGAGAAAAAAAGTCTTCCCATCAGAACAATTATTTATCCATGGGGACAAATAAAAATGATATATTCCTTTGCATACACACACACATACACAAACTTTACAATGCTGCTTGGTAGTATAGGAAAAGGAAAGAGACCGAGAAAGTAGCATTTCCACAACATAACTCTTTCTCTTCTTGATTATCTTATTCACCGCAACCGAACCAACCTGCCCTGCTCCAAAAATACAGTTCCAACCAAAGTGCTATTGCTTTTTTTCTTATAGTTAGTTATAATAGTTACCTTTCCAGCTTTATAACTATTTCTCCACGATTTTTTACTGCTTTTTACATCATACTTTCTCTATTATGCAATTTATAAACCAGAAAAAATAAGCTATCTTTTGTCTAAGGTAAAAAAGAATATCAGAAATAAAATGTTCTCTTCAGCTTATTTTTTCCCAGACTAAAAAAACCTGTAGTTGTACAGAGACTGCGATTGCCGAGCGTTTTCTCCATTATTATGATTACAGGAGGAGCATAACGCAATAAGTTTGCATGCTATTATTTTTTTCCATTTTTTTTTTTGAATAAGTGAATTCCCTTTCAACAATTTTTACATATGTACAATACATACTTTCTAGTTTGCTCATCATCATCATTAGTATGATCACAGAAATGTAATACAGATAGATTGGAGTAATGGTCGGAAAAAAAGAAATGATTTTCTTCAAAGCTTCCATGAACATTGATTTCACACGAGAAAGCATTGATAATTTATGATGGCGGTGATGATTGTCTTTGTGCGTTTTGGCAGGGGTAAAGAATACATGCATGCATATGGTGTTAAAGGTGATGATGATGGCAAAATAGAAAGTCAAAAAAATACTCAAAAGATTTTTTTCTCTCAAAGAGAGAGAGAGAACACCTATGGGTTAAGAAACAGCACCCTAGACACCAATCAAACTCAAAGGTTGAGCACAGAAGAAGACAAAATGTAAATTAAAGTTTTTCTTGCTCACAAAGAGGAAAAGAAGATTTCTTAAGAGTTAATATCTGAGTGTGAGTACAAGTGTAGCTATATACACTACCATCCCATCCAACCGAACAGATGTGATTGCAAAATATCTATGTGTAAAAAGGCTTTCACTATTTTCTTATTTGGAAAAAGATTTATAAGAAATATTGCTGAGTTCTCAGAGTTTTCTCTTTGAACTGGTATGCATTTAGCTTTCACAATAGAAAATCTTTTTTTTTACTTCTTATTCTCTGTTGAGTGTGTGTAGTGAGTGTTGGTGGTGGTGATGATCACGACCCCGAGTGTGTATGTGTTGATGATGATGAGCATATCAGTTGATGTAACAAAATTTTCATTCACTCAACACGCTTTTTTCCTCTACATCATCATCAACCAAACGAGAAGCATAGGTTTGCTTTCCTTTTCCTGCCTTTCTCTTTTTCCTTTTTTTATTTCATTCACAACAACACAACGCATTCAATTTTTTTTTTTCTCTTCGAGTTATATATACGCTTATGTTGCTTATGTCTTGACTTTTATCCACCTGATGTTGCAAAATAAATTACCTGTCTAAAGCGAATAAAAAAAGAAAGGTAAAAAAAGGCATGAAAGGATTGAAAGCATCAATGATGAAAAAAGAAATATATACACACAGATACACACCAGCCAAAGAGAAAAAAAAATGTTTAAAAAAGAAAGTAGTCTAGTTTAAGTCTACTAGCTCATATACATATTTTTCTTGGAAAGTCTACAAGTATTTGTGCATGTCTCACACATTTTTTTCTTCATTCTTTTGCCGCTTCTTCTACTACCACCACCACTACCTACTTTACTTGTCTATTTATTTTTTTCCCATTCACTCCCACTCTCTCTCTCTCTTCTCTTCCTTGTCCCTTCTGCTTTCTCGGTGTTTTGCATATACATTTATACTCATTCACATTCACACACTCTTATGCCCAAGAAAAAAAATCCATTTTGTATTGGCAGGCATTTTCTCATTTCAAGAAGGCATTTTATTTCCCCTCTTCATATCCCTCTGCTTCTCTTGAATGTTTGTGTTGTTCAACGAGTAAAAAATACCTTGTGCATTTGTGCTGGTGTGTGTGGGAAGAAATAAAAATTGAAGTTCTCTACTTACTCCCTCTCTTTCACTGAATTCGGTGATATGTGTGGAGTGAGTGATACTCGAACTGCTAATACCACTACCACCACCACCAAGACTACTACTACCACTACCAGTGAATCTCATTGAAACTACTAAGGTTTCTTTCCACTAGACAACGCCTGGTAACAAAAAATACTATGTATGGCTATTACTACAAGACTCCAATAACATCTGTATAAAAAAAAGATGTACATAGCCTAGTAAGAAGTAAGAAAGCAACATAGTTCACTTTACTTTTGGTCCTAGTTTTTTTTCACTACACCACCGTTTCTACTATTTGATGGTGCACTCTTTACGTTTTTTTTTTCTTTTTAAATAACCAGAATAAAAAATTCTCCACGCGATCTGTTCTTCTATCCATCTATAATAAGAAATGAGACGAAGAAGAAAAAAGGAACTAGGGAAAGTAACCATGTAGTACAGGAACCAGAAGCTAGTGAGCTGTGCGAGTAAAAAAAGAGCCTTATCGTCAGATATTATCAAAAGAAAGAAGAGAAAACCTCATAATGTTACTAAAAGTAAAAGAAAAGGAATGTGATGAAGAGAAAGGCTACAAGATATGTATACATTCTAGCCTTAGTCAGATTACAAACAGGGAAAATCAATAATTTGATGCTGTGCAATATGCTTATAATAAAATCAGAAAAAGATAAAATAAAAAATCAGTATATTTTTTTTCATTATTCGCTCTCTTATCTAAACACGTACATTTAGTATAGAAATTTATGTTGCATTTCATTTCATTGGTATTATTTTCATGACGAGAAATTCATTCGGCCAGCAACCACCACCAAAAAATCATAATCTTTTTTACTAGCGCCACTACTCCGTCTTTTATATTCATTTACAATGGAGACTCTTGAAAATCTACTCCACAAAATAAAATGAAAATACGCATGTTACACAAAAGTACATTTTTTTCAGCCTTTCATCCAAGCAATCAGTGTGCGGTATTCTGTCAAAAGACTTATGAAATTTATGTATACGGCATACATATAAATATTATATGATCTAGTTATTTGATATAAAGTACACAAAGAAGTATTAAATCATTTTAGTCTTGCAGAGAAAATTTGTGGTTTGAATCTTCCTCATTTCCTACAAGTAAACCATATTCGTAAAGGATTTTCGTTTGCAAACCTATTTTTCCTTTGACTTGTTAGAGAAACAGATGCAAACTACAAAAGGAGACTTTCTCCGAAAAAACCAGAATAATGATAGGAGTGGTAATCAACTACATCAATAATGCTCTGTATTACCTTATATCGAGAATAATACAAGGAAACATTATTTGCGCTTCTAAGAAAGACAAAAACACATGAACGGGTATAATAAATAAAAAGGATTTCACTTTTTTTGAACATTTGCACAAACAAGCTACACTTATTTGTAAATTGTGTAATAAGAGGCGGCTTTTTGGTTTGTTTTTTAAACAAACTGAGGCATATACAGTGTCTCTGTATTTCTTATTCTATTTTCACTACTTCTATTTTTCCTCATTATTAATACCAGTACTTATTTTCTTGCCTTACTGCAAAAGTTGCTTATTCTCTCTTTTTAATCATCATGTTTCAACTGTTTTGTAATGTATCAAAACAACAAAGAGAAACGGAGGATTAAGCACATTAGTACAAAGCATGGAAGTCATACAAGTAAAAAAGAGGAACATCATATCAGCAAGCTACACTAATGTAGTAGGAAAAAACAGTAAATAAATATGGGAATGTAATATTACAATCCCTTTTTCCTTTTCACAATAATATTTATAATAAGCAAGTGTACTTGTATAAAAAAACCACTAAGCTCATATTTATAAACTATAATGATAAACGATGATACTATAAAAGTAGAGCCTCAATAAGAAAAGGAAAGAAGAAGAAGGCTTGCGTATTTGTATAATGAGCTCTCTTTGATACATGATACCAGGGCGTAACAGTGATGACGGCAGCAATGGTAAAAAATTTATCATTTACCCAAAAAAAAGAATAAGTTAAGTACATTTGTAATCCAACTTTTCTTTCTTACTTTTTTTGGGCTCTGATATATTTTGCAGTTTCCGATTTCATACAATGAATATCATATGATGCTTATAAACCTAACATACTTTTAATACCCGTATTACTATTGTTATCATTACGCAAATGGAAATACTGACGATGAGACATTATAACTATCAACCATGTTAGGGTGGTGGTAGTGGTAGCGTGCACAGTTGCAAAAACAGAAAAACAATACAAATTGTGTAGAATAAAATGATAAAGTCGTGTCGTGTTGGTTATGTCTTACACGAGAGTCTTGAAAATCGACAAGAAAATAAGAGGGCTTAATAGATATCATCACATAACATCGCCATCAACACCGCTACCGCTGCTGTTATTACACTACCAGCTTGAATGAAAATGTTCGTTATTCCGTATGTGTGCTCTCCTAAAATGAATCAAATGACCATGGCCTGTGCTCAGTTGGAATCTTTGTGGCTCAGTAGGAGATAAGGGTTTAAAACAATGTAATATTTGTTTTAATGTCATACTTACTGAGAAGATCAGTTTTGTACATACATATGTTATACCTTACACCACACAAGTGATGCGTGAAGGTATAAGTATTCTTAATCCCCTTTTTTTCTCCCTCCCAATCCCAATCTACCAAGGCACTCATCAAAACACAGTAGTAGTGCAGAATTTTATATGACATTTGAAAAAAACACGCACAAAGACAGCAACCCATTAAAATGTTTCGTGTGACCGTATTTGCTACATTCTACATGTCGATGTCCAAATATACAAGGACGAGAGGAGCATTAGCAAAGGGAAAAAATTGGAAATCTATAAAAAGGAGACACACGACGGCATAGTAAGACTTTGCCGTACAAAGTATGTAGACAATTCAAGTATTAAGTTTACTCGTTTAATCATTCACGCTGCAAAATAGTTATTGTTGTAATGGAAGGAAGCTATATAGTACAGCACAAGACAAACAGACTTTATGATGATGATAGACACGATCGTAATACTTATGCGCGAGTTTTTATTACCCTTTCATTTCATCGTACGTACCCTTCTATACGACAGACCACACTGTATATTACGTCTTGTTGATGTTTATTGCTGAAGTGCAGAGTTTTAATGTAGACTGCAGATAGAAAATGCATGCAAGTATTTTGCTAATCGTTCTCTCCCAATTTTAATCATGAAACTTGGCACTTCCATACTGACTTATACAAAATATGTACAATATCATGTGATAAATAGTTCTTGTTCCATTCAGAAAATGTCATGCAGTTTTATTTTGTCGAACTTTTAGTTACGACCGTGATTATCTGCTGCTGAGTTGAGATTGAGACTAGCTATATTGCTGTCCTTTATTTAGCTCAGCTTGTAAAACTGCACCCTCTGAAAAAAAATCAAAGCAGAAAGAAAATGAAGGAATCCTTTCATCATTTTTTTGTTGTAATTGTCATCATCATATCAACTTGAGATGTCATCCAGAGAGAAGAAACGAATGAATGAAAGGGAAAATTCACAATAGTAATGATACTTGCCTATTAAATTACCAATTATATTTGATTCTGTTCTAAACATCATGATGATGATCATTTGAAATATGAGTCGTATGGAATGGAGTAGCTGTAAGGCTGACATCTGTACGTACTCTACTCCGGAGTTTTGTTAACCTATTAAATTTTCTACATTCGTTCAGTCATTCTATACTATATATTTATTGTTATCATTAAGTTCACATATCTCTCAATAAAATGCCTATGATCCTCGGAATAGATTTACTCGGTTCCTTTTCCCCCCAACTATAAAGGTATTTTATGCAAGCAGAGGTTGAACTCTCGTGTGTTTATTTTTACTTTGAAGTTGAGAATATTAGTAAGTAAGGCACTAGGAGAGAGCACACGACAATCGTCACAAGCATTCCATTGACAAGGACAAGGAGCAGGCAGGCCCTTTGTAAAACGTCAATAAGATAGTTTGAGAAGTTTCTCTTACATTCCGCCTACTTGACAAAAGTCAACAATTTTTTTTTCATTCTGAAGAGTAGATTCAAGTGAAAGAAAATGATATCCAATATTTTAAGAGAAATGAACAGAAAAAAGTAAAGGACAAATAGGACAACTTGTGTTGGAGTTGAGAGACTTGAGACACAAAGAGATAGGGACTAGTTTTTTTTCCTTTCAGTTCAGACAAAGCATTTTGTCGTTGGTTGTCATAAAAACAAAAAAAATGTATATCTGAAATGAAATATAGATGTATAATATATATATAGTGTATAGTTGGAGGAAAAACATCTCTGATTATTGCGATTATTTTAGAATGAGAGAAAATGTTTTGAACTCTGTTTCTTTTCAACTGCAATCTTTTTCAAATCTCAGGAGTCCAAACCGGATTTTGTTTGTTGTGCATAAAATTGTGTATGTGTGTTCCTTCACTTTCTTTGTACTTCTTTTTGGCCTGTTGAGTAGGTAGTGGTGGAAAAAAAATAAAGTAGTAAGTTATGCAGTCCAAACTATTTGTACACCCACCACCTTTTGGTCAAAATCATGATTGTCAGTCAGTATGAAGTTTGTGATTTATGATGAGGGCAACTCACCTGCTACTATAATGTATTTATGTGGATAAAATATGCATACTTTGTATATTTGTGTGTGTACAAAAATGTAAATATTTTAGAAAGAAGGAGGAGATGGTCAAAGTCAAAGCAGAACATCGCAGGGTGCTTAGATAGATGTGCATGAATGAGAACTTAAAATGTAGAAAGAGGCTTTATGTACTACACGCATGTCAAAAATGGTCTGATATGACACTTGATGAAAAAATGATGGAATATCTACAAAGAATGGAATATAGCAACAGGGGTCAAGTTTTTTTTTCGTTTCGCTCTTTCTGTTCGTTCACCAAACCCAAAAATGACTTTGTTTAGAAAAACCAACAAATAAATACAAATACCTTTACGAAAACCAAAAATCCATTCACATTTTTATAACCTTTCTTATTAGCCATTCTTGTAACAATTCATCATCGTCACTAATCTGAAAAGAAAGAAAGAAATGTCATGCAACATGTTCGTTCGCCGTAAATAATAAGCATACCAACCAATTTTCAGCCGTTGCTGATGACATACATAAAACTGTCATTGATTAGCTTTAATAAAGTAACATTTTATGAGGGTGGAAATGCACACACGAAAAATAAAAACTTATTTTTTCTAATATTAACATTAAGGTTTCTCGACCTTTTATACCCTTTAATTTTGCAATCAATTAGAAATATTTTGTTGATTCGTCTATGTATAATTGCTGCAGTAGCCACTTCAGGGGAAAAAAACTGAATTTCAAGCAAACCTTATTAAAACTTTTACGCATAAAATGTTATCATCATTTTTACATCAGTAGTCTGTGATGTGTGTATATACCCATTAAGCTCTCTGTAGAGATTGTCTTTACAAACTTCCTTTTTTTATTGACGTGCTTATAATTAAGCTTGCTTACATGGCCCCCTCCACTCCACTACCACCATATTATGTAAATATACATTTAAATACCAAGCCAGAGAGCCAGGCCAGACCAGGTCGCAGATAATAATGGACACCACCATCATCACCAACACAAAGAACCGCAACGTATAGCTATACTATACAACATGAAGCGCCATTTTGGTGGTATTGTACTTGCTTGGTATTTTTTTTGGTGCAAGTCAGCAGCCAAACCACTAAACAATTCAACCAAAAATTACGGCTGCAGTGGTAACAACAACGACACAGCACCTGATGATAATGGTGTCAAATTCCTCTCCTTCACACTTACGTACAAAAAAAACATGGTTGGTTCACTCGTCGACGAGTCGACTGCCTGGACAATGTTTTCTACTCTTTCGCTTTTACTAAAGTCACACCACACCACCAGCATAGCAGCGAAAAAGACTGCCATGTGTGGTTCATGTCTTGTCACATTTACTTTATTGATAATACCTTTAACTTCAAAGACAATTAGCAGTTGGGCTGTGGAATGTGACAAGTTTCAGGAGAGGAGGAGAGCAAAAGGCAATGTTCCTAGAGGAAACTCTGTCGTCGTGGTAGAGATAACGACAATACAATGGGTAGTTCGTTGGCATAACGGGGGTATGTGTCTCTGTCAAGTCAACTCTTCTTACATTGCATTACATTACAGCACACTACGTATTTTGGCTGGCGCATGATATCTATTTCAGTATTCTTCCTTGCCTCCTTCTAGTAATTTGTGGGCTTTCATTTGTGTATCGCAAATTGCAACCAGGCTGTCATGAGTCATGACATGATCAACTAAACATGCTCCAGTCTCCAGTACTAGGTTTACTACCAGGAAAAGTACCCAAGTTATTTGAGGTGGATACCATAGTCAGGTCACTCTTAGCTTTTAGCTATTCAGCTTGCTACAACGACAGATTGATTATTTAAACTAATTTCCCTATCATTATTAACGTAATAAAAGTAGTACCCAGCTATCTGGAACTTGAAACTACTTTTTCGTAATAAACCCCATCCCCAATGCGTATTTTTACTGTTTTTTTTTCTAAACCAACACCAAATTAAAAGCGTTCAATTCGTTTGAATCTTGTAATATATCATATAAAATATGAAAAGGCACGTGGATATCTAAAAGTATAACTCTTTCAGAGTGAAATCAGTACACTGATAAAGCCATTACTGCAGGGTACATGTCAAATCAAGTTAAAGCTTATCTATCCCATGAAAAAAATTGGATAAAACATAAGTATCCTTCTAGGTAGTACTACGTGACAAGTAAGAACAATTGATTTAGCAGCAGTGATAGTGATGATGCTAGATTTCAAGCAAAAAAAATTATGACTTATAGCGATGTACTTACATATGTACATGTATTACACTAAACGAACAAGCTTTTTACTTTACATTCCATCCTCATCCTTCCACGAAGAAAGAAAAACCATGGAACAAAATGGAACTCTTGTAAATATTCAAACATTGGAGAAAAAAGGATTGAACAGTGAACTAGCTCATTCAAATCTCCACAGCATTAGCATTCTCCACCGCCACCATCGCCATCCCCGCTACTACCTCCATGAACATGATCATATCATCATAATTTCTCTCCAACAAACCGAATATTTAGGACGACGAAAAAAAAGGAAACCTACATCTGCTAAAGCAGCAGTCAATGTGACATTTGCACCAGAGAGCTTCACTACCACAACTACTAGAAAAAGCTGCTATTTTAACGGCGACAACGCAACGGCGATTTTTTTCCAAGTTGGCAGGCCCCAAAGAGTTACGAGCCTCTGGGTCAAATAGTTACACACCGTTTTTATTTCTTTTTTTCCCTCTCTCTCTCTCTCTCTCTCTCTCTCTTGTGTAATATATGTATGCAAAAGATGTCAAAAAATTTCCCCAACGATGCTTCTCTCTCTATTTTATCCGCAAGTTTTTACTCTGGTGCGTTGCGTGATGTTCATCCACAAAAGTAAGACAAGATAAGTAACTCTCCATCGAAAATGTATAGACAAAATGAGAAGACACATAAATTTTATTTTTGCTGGCTGTGTTGCTAGAGGAAAAGGGTTGAGCAAGAGTTAATATTTTTGTACAAGATATTAATATCATTTTACATATATAATGATGACGATACACCACCACAACCATCCGACCCTCATCCTCTGAAATTATATGTGTAACCCATTCCATAAGATAAACTATTCCAAGTCAGTCACATATTTTTTAAAAGTATTCCATTTAAAAATGTATTTTACATTGACAAAAAAAAAATATGAGAGTAGCTCAGCTCAGCTCACAGCTCAGAGAGCATTTTGCAATTTTACTCTTTCAATCCTTTGACATTTCTATCTTATGGATGTACTCCTTTGTGATCATAAAATGCGTAATTTTATTTTTTTCTTCTCCTTTTTCGAAATTGGATATCCAAATAAATTGAAAATCCTGAATTAGAAGAAATCCTTTCGGGAAAAAAATGTTTTGGGTGGTGTTAGTGGCGGTGTTGGTGGTGATGACGGTGGCAAAGCTTGAAAAATATTATGGCATAAGATCATTTTTTTCTTCCAGAAAAGAACTACATAAAAAGCAAAACGTAAAAAAAAAACTTTTTTCACCCTTTTCCTTCCCATTTTCAAATGGCTTGTTGAATCGAAAAGAAATAAGTTGGAGAGAGAAGTAATGCCAGTAAAAAAAGTTAAATAAGTTATGCATGCCGTTGCGTTGTTCGTAAAATATGTACAAACACAAACATAAATGCTCAATACATGCAAAAGCAATACATAGAGATACAAGATACATACATACACATACGACAAAACATGAACAACAAACTTGGCAACTTCTCCGAAATTCATTCTCCCGAAATTAAATGTGAAATGAGAGAGAAGCAAAGAAAAAAAGGATGTTAAAGAAAAAAAACCAATTCCTCCTTTCCGAACACTACTGCCTGGTTAGTTACTGCTCAACTGACAGACGAGACGATCACATCGTTTGTTGCTTGGAAGATCATTTTTTTGTAAATGCTTAACTTATACGACTGTGGTGATTGCAAAAACATACTTACTTGAGGAACTAAATGAAAAGATGGATGAGTTAAAGAAGTAGCGCGAAAAATTACATTAATTTGCAAAAAAATGTACGAAATCTGATAATCAGCTTAAAAATTGCTATTTTTTAAAAACAAGTTCAATATTTCACTGACATAAACCCTTTATAAGTTATTAGAAAACACCTGTATATTTTTCCAGGCTACATTACAAGGTATCATTGCAGAAACGGACGGTTTTGCTGGATGGAACTTTTTTCCAATATGTTATGTGGTCACAAACAATCGCGCTACCCAATAGTTTTTTTTTCTTTGTGTTTTATAACTAGAATCACAGCGTCAGTCATATAATTCACTGTGATCTGTGATCGATACGGGTTTTTTCACTGAACAAGTTCAGTAAATTAACTGATAGTGATATTAAATACAAAAAAAAGATGGTGTTGAAGATGATGACTCCAAGACAACTATACTACCACCAAGACATTTTTTCTCAAAGATCATAACATCCTATACTAAAGATTTCTAACACAAGAGAATTTTTTTATATCATGTTATGTATTTCGCCTCGCTATAAAAAATATTTTGCCTTGCACATTTACCAGTCAGTGGTGGTAAATACATATAGTAGTAGAGCAAGGCAATAAAATAAAATATCTACTAGATATCGTTCATTTTTACGTGTGAAACCATAATAATAAATTTTGAAACTTTTTTTTTCATCTTTCCTCTTTTTATATTTTTCTCCTGGTTTTCATTTCAGCAGTCACCTCGTTTGCCGTAGGAACAGGAGTAATTGTGATGATGTTACTTTTTTTGCATTTGCCATTTGGATGCCGCTTTTTATTATATAACATGTTTTTTTGTGCGAAAAAAAGGAGACGTGTTCAGCTCAGAGCTTAGTCTCCATATATCCCGCCGACATCCCGACATAATATAAGCGATTTGAATGTGATTGCGATTGCAGAGTATTTGGATGTGCGTGTGTGTAATCTGCAAGTCATCCGTAACAATACATCCATAAATTATTGCGAGACGGTGGTGGTGGTGGTGGCACTGGTGTGTAAAGACTTGCTTGTTATTTGATTCGATTTAGGAATTCGAATGTACGAAGAAAACGATCTACTGGTTGTCGTTGTCGGTACGGTATGCAGTCAGCAAGTAGCATAGCGTAATATAAAATATAAAGTGTGATATTATGATACTCTCTCTCTCTCCTCTGCACATTCAATGTTTTTTCATACAATTTCGTAAGTGTGTTTACCAGTGGACCATATACAACAGATATACTACCATCACTGAATCAATTTAGATTTTTTCAGGGTATCAGGTTAAAAGACTACATTGTTCTCACACACAAACATCTGCAAAAAAAACTGTTGCAATTTATGTTTTTCTTCATTCCAATCATCTCATACCGTTTTGTTCAGAGAACGATTTTTTTTATTTCTTTTGCTATTTGTTGCATAAACTGAAAGACAGATAGAGATTATTTTATCGCATGCCATTACTCTTTTCTTGCAGGAGCTACAACATCACAAGTCAATTTTTAAGACCATGCACACAGATTCTTTTCATTGTCCTGGGCCTGATCTGAACTGAGCTCATTGCAAAAAAAAACAGATCAAGTTTTGTGCTGCGTCTCTGATTTTGCAGTTGGACTTTACGCACTGCCATCATGCAGTACAATGCACATAACAACGAGACTCACATCAACCACAGCTACTCAGTAGCAGATAACAATCAAGTACAAGGTATTTTGCAATAGGTTCCTAAAATTGAACTATAGCTATCTATTTTTAAATTTACTGCATTGGGGCAAAGTGCACGTAAACAATAACATCATTCCAATTATTGCAGTTTGCAAACTCCACTTCTGATTTCCGAATGCAGCCAAGTATTCTCTATGCAAAAAATGTGAAGCAAAACTTGCTTGAATCTTGATCTCTATTGAATTTTCAAAAAATACCTGTCTTTTTTATTTTAGACAGAGAAGCAAAGTTTTTGGCGTTGCAACTAGTATTTTATCCTCATTACTCAACATTTGCATTTATAAATGTCAATACACGCATTGCTTTCTTATACTGTCGTTCTTTGTTACATTTGTATTTGTAACTTTCATTTATCGATAAAGGCATGATAAAACATTCATTAGTCGTGATGGAAAATTGGCGAAACTGAATCCCAACAAGTTAATCAGTTTGTTTGTTACTGTTTGTTTCATCTCATCTCTTCTGCTTTGCACACGACGACAAACTTGGTTGATTATGAACTAATTAAACCATTTTGAAAGCTTGTGCATTCAACATTTCAGTTGGTTCCTACTGTTTTCCTATTTTTTCTAAAGTTTCTCAATCGGTCTCACCAGGAGCTATAGCATTTTTTAACCATGTGCTTTGAACATTATTAGAAACCATTTCCCCTGAAAAAAAATACAACGTGTTTTTGCAAGTCCTGTAATTGTTCAAAAAAATCCCAATTGTCGATAACATTTTTTAACGTCATCTATTTCCGTGAAGCAGTGACATGTTACGCTTACTCACGACAACCACGACTGTTTTTTCCGCTCTCGAGTTTTGTTAAAAATTAAAACTATTTTGTCATATTATTATGCATTATCACTGCATGATCTCAGTTATATAAATACGATAATCATCTTCATCATCGTTATTACCTTTTTGCCAACAAACTTTGTATCACCTTTTTTTACGAAATCACACTTCATTTTAGTTATTCGATAATACAATTAATTTACAAAAGAGATCACGCAATGCAAAGGAAAAGTTTTTTCAAGCATTCATTCAAGCTCATCTCTTTGGTTACAATCATTATAATCTTTCATCTTCTGTTTATCGACGGTAAAAAAACCATCTTCTCTTCTTCTTCATCATCCATTCCTTTTCTTTTCTTTCATTTTCTTTTTTTTTAACAACACAACGCTCAACAAAAAAATCCTAACAAGATAATCACCAAGATTGAAAGACACATGATTATTTTCAGGCTCAAACTTCTTACACAACAAAACAACCCATTCAACTTTATAAACTACATGACTATTTTTTTGAACTCCAAAAAAACCAACTATTTTTCTATAGGTAGCAAATGAAAATGAGTCTGCTGCTGCTGCTGCGTGTTACTTTTCAGATAAAGATGATGTGCTCTCAATAGTATTTGTTTTTGCTACAACTTAAAAGTAAACACTGATTATACCAAAGAATTAAAAAGTATTTCGTATATTTTTTTTCTTCAGTAAATTGATGCAAACAAACAAGCTAATGTTTATCATGAGCTATACTCATGTTTTACAACATTTAAAATATAGAGATGATGGATACAATCACTTTATCAACATCGTTTTATTACAAAGCGCGTTGCAGCGTTGCATTGCCAGCTATTGAACGGTTTGACTGTTTGAAATGACAAAAAAAATGATAGAAGTGCTTAAAACCAGCGCTTCTTTTATAATTATGATAATTATACATAAAGTAAACTTGCAATCATTAATTTAGCCCTTTACTTTTTGTTATTTAAAAAAAATCAATGGCAAGGGTTGTTGCTTAACAAGCTCAAGAGCAGAAAAAAATATATTGTCACGTAAAAATATATTTTTAAGGGAAATTAAACTTAAGTTTAAGCATTTTGAGAAGAGTGGTATAAAATACAATTAAATATAGGAGTTTTTTTTGACACACTTGTTTTTTTCTTTTTAGTTTCAATGTATACATTTACACGAGATAACGTTTGATGAAGAAGTATAAGCCGAGATTAAAGAAAGAAAACAGTTTTAATTTAACGGTGTACTGTGTACATAACATTTCATAGAAGAATGGATGATTTGCAATTTGTAATACTATTTTTTATAAACCACGCATCATCGTCCCAAGAACAAGCCAAGTTTCATCATCATTATTATTGAGTGGATTTTTAAAATAAGACACAGGAGCAAAAATGATAAACTTATTTTATACTTTGTACACCTTGTTAAATGTTAGAGTTCACCTTTTTCTTATTTACAACATGACAACTAGAAACACTGCTGCTGCTTACTTCGTCATTATGCAAAAAAAAGTTTCATGTCAACTTTGTTTAGTCTGTTGAACTAATAAACTCGTCATCATCATCACCCTTGTCGCTATTAATACAAAGTCTGGTAAAAACCTGGCAAAAAACACATAACTTTTTTTTCTGTATAATTTGATAGTTTGTTAGCATATAGCATGAATACGTAAAATATTCATGCATATTTCAAACATACAGCTTGAGTTCTTTGAATCAAGTATTTCCACATACTTTTAGCTCTCATTTTCGTTTTGACTCACTTACTTTTACTAATTTAACGCCAAACATGATAGCAGAGCAAATTGTGCTCATACAGCGTGAACGCCGCCACACCTCGCCTTGTTGCAAATATCTTTTGATGATGTACGCTACATTTAATGTGGGATGACATGAGTTGACATTATGTAAAAACAATCAAAATGACTAAAAAATATCCAGAAAAATAAGCGAATCCGGCGAAATGATTGTTTAACTGTATCAACTAGAGAAACAAGTTCGGCAGTGAATCGATCGTTTTAGCTGCAAGAGGTTTGCGTATCAATTATGTTCGGTACTACTAAAAAGGTTGACAACGACCACAAAGTAAAGCTACTGATGTAGTTTAATATCCTGACATTCTCAAATATATATGCGTGTTTTTCATCTTTTGCAAGACATGTTTTTGCAAGATTTCATTTGAAACAGGGAATTTGGATTTTCACCCAAAAGCAGGCAGCTTCAAAACAAAATTGGATAACAAAGTTTTGGTGCTAAAATAAATTGATTCGGTGGTCTGGTATGTGGTATGGTGTGTAGTAGTAATCATGTCTGCTAATTTGAGCTAATCCATTTGCAAATAAGAAATTAATGAGTTGCACACACTCACGTACAAAACCTGAAACTAATATATATACACACAAATGCATGCATTCATCCATATCGCCTCACCGTCACAACCACCACCACCATGCAATCATCATCTTTCATATTATTAATAACAAATATGGGCATGTCTACATTTTTACTAGTTCATCGTGGCTCACTACTAATAGGAAAATGTCAAAAACAAGGTTTCCCTGTGAAAAAGGAAGAAAAGAAAAAAACAGACCATGCAATATGCAATATAAGCTAATGAACGATGCCTATTGCCTGTTCTTCACATTGACACGCATTTTTTATTTATTAATGTTGGGTGATCATGTTAAATTGTAAATGAGCTTTTTGTTCGCTCCTTCGCTCTTGATCAGTTATGTATACTTTTTTTTGTGCATGGCGACGTCGACGTCGACTTCGACCACTTGCTTTGCCACTTCCATTTTTGCTCGTTATGAAATCCGTCGTGGTATAATAGGCGTATAATAGGCATCTAATAAAAGGTGTTGTCTTCTAATCTATAAAATACGACATGAATGACATTAAATGAGGCACGTACCTTTGATTCTTCGTCACTCGCATGAACATGCTCGCATGTCTTTTTAATTATAAATTGGGTATCCAGCAGGGTGCTCTTCACTTTCCATAATAAAATTATTATATCGTTCACTCACAAAAAAAAATTGTACACCTATTTATGATAATCCAAGGAAAAAATTGGTTTCTTTGTCGTCGGAAGTAAGGTTTATTTCAAGTGTAGCGTCGCGTCATTACAACGTTAATTGACAAAGGTTTCTTTCTGATTGAAGAAAAAAAACAATTTTGTGGTTTTTTTGTTGATCCTATTTTGTATTTTATGTTCAGCGAATTCTGATTATTTTTTTTCTTTAAACTATCACTTGTCTGTTCGATTTAATTCATAACTTAGAAATGAGACCTTGATTTTAAAATGAATTAGCATACCAATTTAATTACATTTACTACAAAACGTTGTTGCACTCTTTTTTCTTTTTTGAATTACATTTTGTGGTAAAGGAGTTAATCATTACATTTTAATTGAAGTGCACATGGGTGGCAGTTTCCTTGAAACCTTTGTGCATGTACTTCAGTTCAATCAACCTTCAATATCATCAATTCATGTATTTTTTTAAATCAAAGATTAGCTCTAAATAGGCTTATTGTCCCTGTGTTCAACAAAGAACCCTTTATTTAGTTTCCTTCCTACACAACACATATATAGTTTAAAGTAAATTAGCGGACGTTGTGATTCATTTACGAAAAATCCTTTACAGTCAGCAATCCTTATAAATTCCAGTTCCACACGACAAATTGGTTAAATGGCGGAGTAAGTTTTTTTTCGGACGCGTACGAGATAATACTTTATATTATCATCAGAGTAAGAAAAACATCCTTTGCTCTATGTCATAGCAAATTGTGCGATGACAGCTTGATAAGCTGGAGAACAAAATGGACAGTAATCGGATTTTAATGCGATTAAAACAACCGTCTCACTTCTGAATGAGTAAACACATGCCACATTTACTTGCACACTAAACAACCAAAAGGAATCACGTCTCTTCTTTCTGTTTAAGATGGACTTTTCCCTTTTGCTCGGGTTCACTTTTATCTAAATGCTGACAACATCAACACATCTGCAGCCAGAAATGCTCTATTTATAGAGATACTAATTATTTTCACAGCTTTATAACTATATCAAGTTTGCAATTCAATGCCCCTAGTCCACTTTTCCAAATAAATTAAATAGAGTAAGTGCACGGAGACAATGACGATTAAGTCGCTATTTTTAGCGGATCAATTTATTCGTCTGTACTTTTGTCCGTCTGGTAAAGTTGACGAGTGGCATGCAGTAAATCGCCAGACTGACAAAGATCAAATCAAATTAGTTTTTTTCCGTTCAGTAATAATTTATCCTCAGACTATAATGGTCAGATCTTCTTTTTTTTCTTGTCCACTCTTTAAGAGTTAGTTCCATAAAATAATATTCTTTAATGACTTATGTCACTGGATGTCACATGTCAAGTTACGTTAATTATTCCACTCACTTTGAGTTTTTCTTTTCACCAAAACTGTTAGCTGTCAAAAATCATAAGCATCAACTCACATTCCGAGCTTTATTAAAGCAAAATGAAAGGTTTTTTTAAATGAGTATTTTATTTCAGTGTAACTTCAACATAACGTTTTCATATATCCACCCTACACCGATCAAATACACCATATAGTCAAGTCACTTCTCAAATTTAAATGGCTTTCACTGAATTACGTAACAATACGTTATAAAACCAGTCTGCATACTAGACGCACATTTTTTTATTGCTAAAAATTTATACCGTTATAAATACATTACTCCCAACAAGCCATAACTTATAAATTTTTTTCTCCCTTTTAAAGTTATCAAAAAGTCAGAAACCATGTTTTTCTTCAGAAACACACCAAAAAGAAAAACGTGGAGAACAACACACTTTTTGTGTAGTTTTCTTATGCAAATTGTGCACAAAGCCCAATCTCAAAGAATACTGCAAGCTTTTTGACAGATGCTGTAAGCGAATCCACGATGAAAACAATGCGAAACGCCAACTTGTCTTGACTCTTCTTGTCGCACAACAGAGAGGAGCAAAGAAAAGGCAGCAGTCTCATCGCTGAACACAGAAACGACACTAAGAACACTTGCCAAAAGGATGATGATAGTAATGTTGATGATGATGATGACGGTATATAAAACTTGGTAGCGCCAGGCTCTATGGTGGTATTAGTATTGTCGTGGAATTTGGTAGTATACTAGATTTGCTGGTAGCAAAAATGGCATATATTGCAAACGCAAAGCAACGTGCAAGCTCACTCTAATATGCATGCTGATTCCATCCGAACCATGCTTCTTTTAAAAATCCTGCTGGTATTCTAGTTTCCTTGCAAAGTTTTTTTTTGGTAGAATGATCATGATGACAATACGAGTAAAAAATTATTCTGATGAATGCTGCTGCTGCTGCTCATCCTGATGGTGATGATGATGAAGATCTTGCGGATTGTTTTTTTGGTGCTGTTTTGTTTTCTTCAATTTCACTATTTATTATGTAAAAAAACAAAGACTGCATTCCCTTTTCAATTAAATGGTCAGGGAGGCTGAGGCTAGCTGAACAACTAGATTTGCATTACACTTTATTAAAAGTAAATTAAAGTGACGAGGGTACTCATTTATTTCTCATTGTATCTATTTCAAATGAATACCTTTTGATAAAACTTAATATTCATTACACATGATACTCTTATAATTAAGCAAGTCTAAAGAACTATATGGACATGGACAGTTAGAATGAGTTTACTCTAGAAAAAACAATGTGCATTGTTAAGGTTGCTTATTGCATATTGTTTGTTGGGATGATGATGATGATGGCTCCACATGAAAACATTGTTGGTTTTTGGCTTATTCTTTGGTATTAGTATTGCTGTAGCGTAAGTTACTTGGGATTCGTGGTGTAAATTAAGCTAGACGACTATTTCTTTGGATATTTGTGTTGGTGGAATGACCAGTTATGCCATTCAAACGGAATAGTAAGTAGAAGAGGATGTCATGTCATGATCATGATCGCTGATAATAAGAAAAAACAGCAGTGGATACGGTTGAGGAGCTGCAAAGTGCATAATAGTTTATAACTATGACAATGCAAATGATAATGATCAAGTCAGTCAATATATTAAGCAATAACAACAATAAAAATAGCTGAATGGTCAAAGTCTCTTCTCAGAAATTATGCAGATAATAAAAAAGGACTACGTATTTTTAAATATTTTATTGCATTTATTTGTTTAAAGATGACTATATACTCTTTCATGCCAATTTAAGGTGAAGAAGAGTAAACAAGATGGTAATAATAATAAAAATGTTTTATTTTTTTGGTCGTGGTCAGACTAAATTTGCGGCTTAGTTGATTATGGGTACTGTACTGTTCTGAGTATAATAACTGATAAACAGTAATGATGATGACAGTAAGGACAAATCGACGAAAAAACGATTTTCATTATCGTTACTTATCGTTCACTTGTAAAAATTATTTATCTTTTATATTTATTACGAATAAATTATAGCTGTCACCAGCACATTAACCAATGAACCTCTTTCTTGAAAGAGATCAACGAACTAGCACATAGACAAGACAGGCCATTTATTCAATAAAATATATTTGACATGGATATTACTCAGAGAATGAGTTTTCCAGGAACTCTGGCAAATCGATAAAGAATTCTTAATTGCTTCAGAATTCATTCTTTATTAGAATTCTTTATAATGATTATATAGTGGGTGATGATGTGATGACAGTTGTCTGTCCACTATGTTCACTCATCACTTCAGATTCAACAACCTCCACATTTCTTTTTATTCTTGTGTTCAATAAAAAGCAATCTTGAATATCTTCCAAGAAATAAAAAAGAAGCCACTTTTTGACAAGTGTGTGGGCAGTTGTAGTTGTAACAGAATGATTACGATTTATGCACTTGTCTCTCTCAAAAAAATCTCGATACATAATACATACACTGTACACACACTCATGACAGGCACAGAAACGTCAACTTTGCATGTATTACAAACTCTTTTTTTATCTTCCTTTTTTATTGCTCTTTATTCTGTAATAAAAATGGATATATTGCTTGCTTCTATTAGCTTGTCAATCAATAAAGATGAGACAATAGGACACTAGTGAGTCAAGGCAAAATTAGAAAATATTTATTTTGACATTTTACACTCTACTTTTCGCTTATTTCTCCTTACTTTCAATTTCAATGTCAACTTGATTCATTGAGTCAGTCACACTTCAACTCTTACACTTTATTATTAAGTAACACTGTTGGTAGTTGGTAGTCCTTCACACTTTACCTTAGTGTAATACTAATTTAATCAAAAGCACAGTAAGGTAAATGATGATAATGACTAAATAGTAAATTAAGTACGTGAGTACTTATTAATAAGGCTTTTATACGGCACAGCACGGCTCGTCTCTGCTTCCAGCAGTTTTCCTGCTAACTTTCATGTTATTGTTTGATGTTTCATCGGTCTGATCTGATCTCATGTTGACGATGATGACAAGATGTGAAGAAACACTATGAGACTAGGAGAAATTCCCTTTATAACGCACACTTACACAAATACACACAGTCAAGTCAGTCTCTCAGAAAGTTTTCCCAGTTTCTCCCGATACCTTCCAACATGATCATGATCTTCATCGTGAATGTGATCATCGTGCTTACTTTGTATGTATGCTTTACCATTCCATTTCACTTTTCCACCAAAATACAATACAATGTTTCTCTAGTGGCCTTTTTTCCTCTTTCTGTAGCAGCAAACCTAACCACTCTCTTTCTCACTCACTCTCCTTCTCTTACTCATTCCAGCAGACAGATATTATGTGTGTGGATTGTATGCCGTATCGTTCCTTCGTTCGTAGCATTATCATAGCTATCGTATAACACACAACACAACAGTAAGCAGACTTGGGAAAGAGAAATAGGGAGAAAATAAGAAGAAGGGTAGCTATTTCTCACTTTAGTGTGCAGGCATGATGGTAGTAAAAAAGGAATCAGTTTCCTTTTATGTCGCTGGATACAGCAATAATAACAATAAAGGATCGCAGAGCAACCAACTGTATACATAGTAAAGATGGTGGTAGTGGTAGGTAGTACGAAACGTACGTAAATAGAACGGGAAAAACCTCGTCTGGAGAAAGGAAAAGTAAGTTATGCAGCTGGATATTGTAGATAGGAACCTAACACTACGTTCATTTCATGATTTCAGTGTATACGCATTATAAACATATATATATATTTTTATATACAGGTCAAATAATGAACTAACTACCAAAAAAGAGTTATAGAAGAGAAGGTAGAGTCGGTGAATATCAATACGTAATGCTTACATAGGTATACAATGTATTATTGACGGAGAAGTTGTGTTTTTCCTGTGTGTGTGCTACTGCTTTTTTTATGCTACACAACACAACATGAAAAGGAGTAAACAAAGGATTCATACAGGATAAGATGGCGGAAGCTAAAAAAGGGAAGGGAAGAAGAGAGAGAATGTTATTATTTTCGGCATTTTATTTTTCTCTATAAAATATAAGTGGGGAGGTTTATAAGTGCAGTGCACGCACTGTGTTTATAGTATAATTGCTTATATAACATGTTCCCTTTTTCCCTTCATTTCATTTTTTCGTCTCCACAGTCCCAGTCTCCATTGAAAATACTCAACCAACTAACCATTCGAGTCTAAAGAGTCCGTCGTTGTGTAGTAATAAAAACTTGTATCTTCTCTCCGTCTCTAGCGTCCTTACACAATATTCACATCCACCACCACCGTCAGCTCTGTTTATAGAGTGCGTATTGCGTATACTTATAAATATACCATGTGAATAGGTCGCGTCGATTGGAAATCATATAAGTATACGCAGCAACCTAAACGCTAGGGAAAGAAACGCTGACTACATATCATTAAGAATGAAAAAAAAACTTTGAGTAAATGTGAGTTGATGGAGGGACAGATTCAATTGAGAGATCCCTTAAGTATTCAAGTGTACAGAGAATATTTTTTTTCTGGGACTGCAATGATTACATTCTTTTGTGGGATATGGATATATGTTGAATGCATATTTTGTTGTGAGAACGGAACGGACGTATATTTTTTTTGTGCTTGTCTTGCAGTTCAACTTAAAATATATATTCAAGTCCCCTATTCTCCAGAGCGAGTATTGGTATATGGTATACTGTATAGTACGCATGTTATATAATTTGAGTTACTCTATTTTCCTTTTCTTGTTTTTATTTGTATGGTCGACATCGACATGATGATGGTCGTCGTTGCCGTTGCTGTCGTAGTATTTTCAACAAAGTATGTTATCCCTTGTTGTCCTCCGCATTCTGTTCTGTTAGCTTTTTATTTCATTTTATCCACAACACGCGAGTGTGTTGACTCGACTTTGGCTGGCTGACTGTCGGTAATATTTTTATTGTATGTAGTTTACTAATAACACTATACACATTTATTACTTAAAAGTATATATATGTAGCTGGAATAGTGAATAGAGTTGAATGGGATTATAGGATATATTTATACACAAATCTGCATGAAATTTTTTTTGTAGCAAGAAAAAAATTGGATTTTACACCCCAACATTACTAGAGGATATTTGTGTGCATGTATTTTTCAGCGAACCCCTTGTTTCCTTTTTCCAATTTGTGTTGTTGCCTCTCTGGATGCACATACCATGCATACATGCATGGAAAACGAGGAGATAGAAAATGAGATAGCACAAAAACGCAAGCGACATATGCATTTCAGTCAGTCTCCTTCTTTTTGGACTATTTCCTCTTTTTTTCATCAAACATCGTTCCAGCAGCAGGAAAATTTCGTGCCGGTGATGATGATGATGATGATGACAACAAGCAGTTTGAATATATATGTATATTCCAAACATTCCAGATTTTATATTAAATTGTACAGTTAAAGTGGAACATTGCTGGATTAGTTTGAACGTGTACAGAGTAAATTCATTCAAGTGAACTGTATGCATCATGCCACACCATCAGAGAGACAGAGAGAGAGTTTGTTCAGTCTTTTTTGGGCCTTTTTTATCCTCTGTTTCCAAACAAGAAGGATTTTTTTTAGCAACGACAACGCAACGGCAGTCATGCTAATACTCAATACTCACTGCATACATCCTACATACCTATCTACCCCTCTGCTACTACTACTGGAGATGTCCATGTCCCTATCTGTATAGCAGCTTGGTGCGATACATTTATATTCTGATACCGGAATTAATATCATTTCACTTTCATGTCATGAGTAGCGACGCACACATACTCTTTGGAGGATCACCACCATGGAGCAACTCTAACGTTTAGTTTAAGACAGCGTTCCAAAAAAATGAAGCTGGCTTAAGAAAAAAGGTGAGCTGGTGTGCTGAAGCTCGATGACTGTGTTTCTGCTGGTATTACTGTAACAGCGAATGCGACAAGTAAAACGGATGTAAGTTGGCTGAGGCTGGAGTACCTTTGAATTTTTTTTCCATTCTATTATTGTACAAAAAACCGAGAAATGTATACCCGACAAAATGGGAAAATGAATATGAATGCACAGGAAGAAGCACAGGTAGTAATAATAATACAGTGTAAAGTCTAAACTATTGAAAAAAATATCTAAGACAAGTATACTTTATATATTAGTAAATAATATAGGTATACATATAATAATGCATGACATTTTAGTGTGTTCTTCTCTGTACTACAGATAAGTGTAGTAGATGCCATCAGCAAATGGAGAAAATGAAACGAAAACGAGTGCACGTTTTTCCTTAGAATCTTTTTTTTTCTCTAGCAGCAGCATCGAAGGAAAATCCAGCCGAATTCTTTGTAACTACCTAGTATGCATACCCAAACAAAAAAAGGTATAAGAAAAGAAGATAGAAAGCAAGTATAAAAAGTTCTCTATTCATTTCTCGTATACTTTCACCCATTCTCGTTTCATTTCAAGCTACCTTTTGGCTAGCTTTTACTTTTAAAAAAATCCAAAAATGTATCATCTTCTTCTGTTCAACTGAACAATAGGTAGGTATATAGTTTGCTGGAGTGCAAGATATAATAGACGGAAGAGACAGTGCACTTCCACTCAACTCACTACCACTGCTTGTCTATTCCTGGAAGGAAAACAGTGCCATTTACAGGCAGATTTTGTACAGCGAGTCGAGTGAGAGAGAATAAATGCATACATTTTGTTCTTTCGTTCTCTGTTGTCAGTCTACTGCACTGCAACCCATTTCATCCCGAGACTACTATGGAACTGCACTGCATTGTCAGAGAGTCAAACCCCATAGAAAAGTAAAATGCTCGAGAAACTCTCTGGTTTCTGTTAACTTTTTCTTTGCATGCTTCCGGTTATAACTGTCAGTTTTCTTAGGAAACCTACCTTGTCTTGTATTTGCTTGTTACTGTTATTCTTAAACACTTTTTTTAGTGATATATGGTCAACCTTTACTATAACAAAAATTTTATAATCAATATAGTATCTGTAGTAATATTAATACTTGGGATTGCTGGAGTATCCATTACAAGCCATATCACAAATCAAAATGTTGCATGTTCCATTAATTTTACCAAAGTACCTGTTCTTAAGTATTACTGCTATCATTCCACATTGTCATAATGGTTTTCCCTAACTCCATGTTAGTATACTTTCCTCGATGGAGAAAATTGGAGGATGGATGAGTACATAAAATTATGAATTTAGTAGAAAAAAGCTATATGGAAAAAAAGACAATTGAGAATTCAACCCGGAAAACTATACAAGATTGAGTTGAAACACAAATACAGTTAAAAGATAAAAAGAAATCAACGAATATCTTCAAAAGAAAAAAGTGAAAATTTTTTCAACGAAAAAAAAATAGATTTGATTTGTTAGCTGAAAAATATTTTTGGGCATGGCATGATGATGATCCATTGCTCCTCCAGCGAGAAAGTATGTTATTCTTGAAAAAAAAATCTTGAGTGCATTTGTTTATTCCGTCAATGCATTCGATACAATCAGTCTGTCTGTTACTCCAAAACACACGGACCCTTTTTACAGTGATTCATTTCCCTTGTGGTAATTTTCATGGAAAAAGAAACAACTAGAAAGAGAGAGTAAGATGGATTGTAAAATATTACATATATGCTTGTATGACTGGTGGAAAAACCAGATCGGATGGCTTTGGCTTTCACGTATCTTAAGTATAAAGCTCTTGGAAGGAAAACCCAAAAACATTTAGGAAACTCATACCGTCGTCGTCATCATCATCGTAGAAATCGCCGTTGAAGGCATCTGAAATATGTTTCGGGTTGAAAGCAGAATAAGAAATAATAGTAAGCAGCTCACAATCAGACAACCTTAGCAACAGTGAATGGGGATGTTGATATTTCAAGGCGGTGGACTGTTATTGTTGCTGTTATACAGATATATATTTTTTGTATACCGCAGCGCAGACAGTTATTCTACAGAAAGAAGCAGCAGGGAAAATGGCTTAGATGAATGAATAAAATGAATGTGATACTCTATACTTTAACGTGTAGGTATACAAAATGTATGTATACGCATTTTTGGACTTCTTGTCTACTGAACTAACTTGAAAGAGAGAGAAGTTAAAGGAAGAAGAGAGTTAGTGACAAGTAAAAAAGAGGAGATCCATTAGATGTTCGAGTCCCTCTGAGTCCATTGAATTCTATGCATCCTCCCCACACATTTCTCACACCGAATTTTTTTCCATTATAAAAGCATAGAAAAAGCAAGTCACGGAAGAGAACGAGGATCCACCACCATCCACCACACTGCTGTTTCCTACTGCTGCGTGCCTTGTGGTCTGGTCTGGTCTGTTTTGTTGTGTGAGAGGGTAAAGTCCCATGCATTTCACGATGATAATGATAAGGAAGAAAAAAAACAGCTCTTTACACACACACACATGGTTAAACTGGAGGAGCCACAACGTAAAGAAAAAAATATCAGCTAGTCAAAGCCAGGACAACAGCAAACCTTACATATATCCAAGCCAGCAAAAGGCAATAATGAGAACATTGTTGAGGTTACAATGTGTTTCTTTCTGTACATCTGACTGAATGGAAAGGAGAAAAAAAAGATAAAAACGGAAATAGGAACACCGAACGAACAGAGAGAAGAGAAACGCTCAAATAAACACATACTGTACACACATGGCACCAGCCAAGCCATATCCACCTCCACCACCACCGCCAAGCCAAATACCAAGAATTACAGGGCTGAGAAGATGTAGACATGTATATCTTATGCACATAAAGATGCATGTGGTGTTATTGTACTAACTTCTCTCTCTCTGATTCTGACTGGAAGAAGAAGAAAAAAAAGCTGGAAAAACTTGGAACTCTCTCTGCTGCTGCTTGGTTGGCTTTGGCTACTGTAATACTACACGGTTGAATGAGTCAAGAGAGAGTGAGAGGAGACGAGCGGTTTTCTCTCTGAGTTCATGAGGTTTTCTCTGCAAAACGAAAACTGTTATAGGGATACACTAAAGTAAAGGCGGATGATAACTATATACTTATGAATGATCATGATGATGACTACTAGGGTGGTAGAGTTACTGTTACACATTGTCAGAACAGGATGTCTACGCATAAACGTGCAGTTTATACATATTGCATTTTCAGTCTTGGAGATACATACATTTCTCCAGCTTTTGTTGGAAAATAGACAGACATGAGTTTTTTTCCTGAGTCCAGATCCAGAGAAGTTGAGTTGAAGAGGTCCGCGTGCTATGCAAGCAAGATTACCCATGTTATGATCGCATCTATCCACGCACTACTACTGCCATGCCACTGCGATTATAGTTGTTCTTTGTACATTGAAATGCTTCTGTTGTGTTTGTAGATGGTAGAAAGTTGAAAGCATGCATATTGTAGACGTAAAACATACCAGACAAGAGCAAGAGAGCCAAGCCACGAGAAGGAAAAGGAACATGTACAAGATTTTTATTTTGATAGGAAAACTGTGACTCCAAAACTCCAGCGATGATGGTAAGAGTGAACAGCATTTATTACGTAGATGAATGTATTCATCGTAGTTATACGATTGGTTTGTTTGTCTGTCTGTCTGTCCGTCTGTCTGTCC
>JAQIWN010000205.1:0-44236 GCA_034699025.1 Entomobrya cf. arborea Gr-Col-00668
CATATATTTTATGTATGGTAGTATATGATGCTTAGCACGCCGCCGGGTGAATATAGCATATGAGAAATATAATACACAAATCCGAGGTTTTATGTACAATGAAAAATGTGCGTAATACTATTGCTAAATATGACTATAGCTATAGCCGTAACCTATAAGATATGCCATGTATGCAGCGTAGCTAACAAAAAGAATGTAATACTAAATTCAAACTAACAGTCTATAAAGATTTGGCTTTTTTGTAAACTTAAACTAAACTACATAACATTAATCATGCAAAATTTATTCAGCTGCTATGAAAGCAAACAATTTGTGTGCCAATCTGCAGATATTTTTTGTCCTTTTGTTGTAGTTTATACATTCTTTGTACAGTAATACAATGCAGTGGTTGATGGTACAATGAATGGTTAGAAAAATGTTGTAGAGCCAACTTCTCTTGTTTTATCTTAAAAATTCTAAAACTAGCATAATATAGGAGCAGACAAAAATGGACCAACAAAGAAGCTCTCAAACAAATGCCAAACTATTGCATGATTGTATGATCATCACTTTACTTTCATGAAACGCCAAGGATGATGCGCAATTTAAGAGGAAATTTTAATGATTAATACCGCCATATATGCATCTATGAAAATTTCAAGCCATTTTAAAATTGTAAAAATACACATGTACACGAAAAATATTCCATTTATCAGCTAGCTAACAAGGAAATTTGATTCACAACTTCTACAAGTCTTCTTTTCAGTTTATTTATAACTCAAAGTTGGAGGTAGATTGTTGAAAAAAAATGTGTGGCCAAATCTCTAAAATTACCTGGTTCAAATGCATGAACAGAAATCATTTAAGCATTTTTGCGTGAAGACAAATATCACTACTTTGATCTTTAAAATTTTAAAAGAAAACAATTCTTATAACCAAAAAATTGAATAACTAAATATTACTACTACACTACTACTGCTATCAACGTAAAACTATTCAAAATTCTAAAACAGGTATAATTTGAGTTAAGAGACTACAGTACTTCATTTTCTAATTAATAATTTGAATTACAACAATGATTGTTAAAAGTATAAAATCTAAACACTTTAGTTTGGTAACACCATTTCCACTTTAATGTCTCCCAATCCATTTAAATTCAGCCCAGCTTCTGTTCCAGGCATATCCACACTTTCATAGCGCAACGTCAATAATCTATAGCAGCCATCACTATGAATTTTGTACCGGAAACGAGTATGTCCACTGGGTAGTTGTAACTTGTGAATCTTTAAAAGGTGCTTGGTTAGGTCAAATCCTCGGTTGTACCGCTTATCACAAAGGTGGCACACATACCTAGCAGCATTCAGGAAACCATGAGATTTTTCATAATGATGAGCCAGTGATGTGGTTGATTTCGCCTCAAAAGTACAATCCGTTTCTTCACAGCGGTAAATAGGTTTACTATGAATTTTGACATGCCTCACGAGATCACTGTACGTTTTGGCAGAATGAGAGCACTGCTGACAAGGGTAAGGTTTATCTTTTGAATGACGATACAAAATGTGAGCATTAAGTGCGGATGGCGATGAACAAGACATTTCACAATTCGGACATCTGTAAGTATTGATATGGGATTTGATGTGATCTCGTAGTAGTCGTGCTGTAGAAAAAGCTTTCATACAAACATCGCAAACAAAATTCACTTCTTCCGCTTCAATTACTTGACGTCTGCAATGATCGAAGAATCTCGTTCTATTTGAGAAAAGCCCTCCGCAAGTTGGACAAGCAAGTAATTTTTCTTGGGTATGACTCCTCATGTGATCCTTCAGTTTGGTAATATTCGCAAAGGAACTGCTACATCCAGTCCACTTACATGGAATTCCTCCATCCACATTTTTACCTTTAGGGTTGTCTTCACAATGAGCTTTTATGTGGTCGTAGTAGGATTGAATGTTGATAAAAGTTTGAGTACATTTGTTCCAAGCACAAACAAGGTTCTCCGCCAAGTCTGGTAAAATGTTCCTGTTCGCTGAGTCAGCTTTGCATTGATTGAAATCGGATCTGGCTCGGGTGTTTATTCCAATACACTTTAATTTTGTATGATAGGCGTGTAGATATAAATGACGCTGGAGATCCTCCGCCTTTTTATCCGTTTTCCAAGGGCAGGCTTGCCACCGGCAAAATAACAGGACCTGGATATCTGTGGCGTCATGAACTTGTACTTCAACAGCTGGAACATGAGAGGAAACATGTTCCATGTAGGATTGCATATCAGTAGTTTGAAACTTGCAGTCCATCCATTCACAACGAAGGTCTAAAGGCTCGGAGTCAAACTTTGTTGGTTTAATTGCAATTATCCTTTCTGAAGGTAAAGGTGCTGTGGGACCTGCCACAATTATTCGCTGACCACTCTGCTGTTGAGTCATTGTAGGTCTTCCTGCCAACGCCAATACTGCTTTCCCGGAAATTTCTTCAGCCATTTTGATAACTGATTGAGTCTGACCTGTGCTGTCTGAAATAATATTGTTGAACATATTTTATTGATAAAACTGTAATCAAACTTCAAATTTTTAATTAAATAATAAATAATAATGCACATGCATTTGTGGAATGAGGCAAGCAATTACCTATAAAAGATTTTTTATCTTCGTATTTTAAAATTGTATTCTTGTCATTTGTGTGGAAACTTGTCTAAAAATCAGGCCCTTGCTCAAGTTGGTACATCATCCATCGCCTAACTTCTCGCACCGTCCAATATCAAAAAATTGTAAGTACACTACACTCGCACTCTCAACTGTAAAAATGTAAAATTAACTCATTTTTTGCTGTCAACAATTAATTTTTGCCCATATCACTTAAATATTGAAAATTACTTGAAATTGATCCTCACACAATGAACTATAGAGGTCATCGAGAATATTATATCCCTCGCTAAAAATGATATCCCATCTGTCTGTGCTGTGTGTAAAGTTGTAAAGTCAATTTTTCACTTGTCTTGTTGTGTGAAAATGAAGTTCACATGTTTTTATTTTCCCGATCGTGTATGTTGTATCGTTGTATGTGTATGTGCATTACACATTGAGAACGCATGCATTTGCATTGTGAGAATATACATGCCTGTCAAGAATGCGGAGATACAGTAAACAAAACAAATCATAAGCCCAGCCAAGCACAATGCACTTCCACAGCTGACGAACAAAATCAGCAGTCTGAGATGGTCTGAGTCTGAGATGCTTTGTAAAGCTCCTTAACTTTTAATTATGCATTTTACGCAGACATTAAACATCATCTAGACATTAAACTTGCATTTGAAGTGAATTAATGTTTTGGCATGATGAAGATCAAGTGGAATAACTGTTTTCTGTGCCTCAACGAGTTAAATACTAAGAAAGAAAGAAGTCCGCATGCTTTGAAACTGCTTTTTAAATATCTTCTTGACACTAAACATCAAACTTATGGCCATGTGCTTCAAGAGATTTTGGAGGAGTTGGGTGGGGGCAAAGAGAATCTGGAAGGGGGACTTGAGCCTTTATCGTCAGCAGTATCATCTGGTTCAGAGATTATGTTGTGTGAAAAGTGCGACCAACTGACACATCGCATTGTAAAGCTGCACCTGGAATTCGAAGTTGCTCAAATGAAGTTAATAAATGGGTTGAAGGTGATTAAGGAGACTGTTGTAATGAATTCGAAAATTTACGGGAGAAATGAGGCAACTAAGATTGGTTTGGGTTTATTTGAGGATTGGCTGAGGGAAGAAAGGGAGAAAGGTATCGTTCATGCAAATGAGAGAAAAATACTTGATTTGTTGTATGCATTTCAGACTGCAGTATTTGAAAGGGGTATGGAAAATCAATCATGAGTCATACAATATTATTATTTTTTTTTTTAAATGTCATTACAAATATTTGTGTATATTTATACAATTGTAAATTCTTGTGCAGACAAAGATTCTCTGGAAATTCCAGCCATCTATTTGAAGAATTGTTGCTACATCCAGCCATCAAATCCTTCTGCCTCCAAAGACATAAATCGTACAATCAAAGTGGAACCCTTGGAGAATGACCCCTCTTTAACCGGATTTTCATTAAATGATGAAAACTGTTTTTCGCCGATGGGATTCACTGATAACTTTGATAAGCCAGTTAAAAGCGAGATTTCACTTCCACGGATAGTTAGGTATGGTTTAGATATATCTTTGTTGTCACTTAATTAATTATTATCGTTTGGAAAAATGAAATTGTATACTTTTTTAAATAGAAAACGAAGAGATCATGCTAACTCTACTAATAAAACGAAACCAAGCAAGAAACCTCGTGTTTTAAAAACGAAAACCAACAAAAATCCTGCTTCCAAGCATAAGAAGTTCCCAAAGAAAGCGGAATTATTGAAGACTGAACAGATCAAAAGTGAAATACTCAACCCTGACGAAATTCCAGCTTTTAATTATGAACCCGAACAATCTAGCCTTAGCAGCATTGTAAAAGAAGAAGATAGCAGTAAAGTTCGAAAGACTCGCTCCGCGGCGTCTATAGCAAGCCAGCGCATTACGCAAATTAAACGTACATCGAAAGCTCAATACAATTTTATCGAAAAAAAATCTCAAACCAAGCGGAAAAGGAAAGTTGAATTGCTGGAACCAAAGCCAAATCAGATTTTTCTGTCTCCAAAAGTCAAAGTCAAGACAATCTCAAAAAATGGAAGCACAAAGAAATTAAGAAGTGGAAGAGGTAGAAAAAACAAACTTCCTTCTTACGCGACAAGATCATTGGAAAAAGGGAAACAAAAAAATCGTCATCGTCCACTCTATGTATGTGAAACCGAGAATTGTAAATTTACATCGCTTAGCCCTTACACCTTTGAGCACCATCTTCGAGATCATGAAACTGAGGAGAAAAGCTTTACCTGTGACAAATGTCCAGATAAACGTTCTTTCTCTGGAAAACAACATTTCGAATTTCACATGGCTTCACACAATGGATTCAACAAAATACAGTGTGATTGCTGCTTGAAACATATCCTAGCTGTTGAATTGATGGACCATATTAAAACGCACACGGACAAAGTATTTCCATGTCTAAACTGCTCACATGTTTCATCCACTCGGGAAAAATATCTTACTCATTTGACAGCCCATGGGACACGAGGAAAATTGCGGTGTGATCTGTGTAACCTTATTTTTCGCAGTCGTCATAAGCTTCTCTCTCATTTATACGAGATTCACAAAGCGATCGAGAAATTAGTCTGTAATATTGACGGTTGCAGTAAAGGTTTTCTGACCATGGAAAATTTAAAACTTCATCAAAAAGTTCACACACAACCATTCGTATGTCCTGAATGTGATAAGCGTTTTGTGGATTGTCATAAACTAAAACGTAATTTCATTCTTAATACAAAATATTTAGGGGTGCGATTTATGATGATTTAATCAGTTAAGGTTTTGTTTGATTTCAGTGCACCGGCTGTATCATACCGGTGAAAAACCATTTAAATGTGAGCATTGTTCGGAATGCTACGTAAATAATGCTAACTTACAAAGACATATTGTACGAGAACATGGGGGTGAAAAGTATAAATGTGAGCTGTGCTCGAACGAGTACTCATGCAAGCAGTCATTGCTTGTTCATATGGTGGTACATGATGGCACAGGCTTTCCATGTGGATATCCAGGTTGTGATAAAGCATTTGGTAAGTTTCTTCATTCTTAGCAGAGAAAAAATTCAAAATTGTGTCACTAAAATTATGTACTTTTTCTTCAGGGAATAGAACTTTATGGAAAAGACATCAATTAGCGCATACTAATGAAAGAAATCACATGTGCGAGGAATGTGGAATGCAGTTAAAATCAAGACAACAATGGAAAAAACATATGCTAATTCATATTGGCGATAAAAAGTTCAAGTGTCAGTATTGTGACAAAGCATTCATTTTGGAAAAGGTACAACTTCATTCCAATGGCCTTAATCGAAGCTTAAAATATAGTATGTGTTGATGTTTAAATTTAAAAAAATATTCATCCCGTTTACAGTATTTGGTCAACCATGTGAGAATTCATACAGGTAAAGTACAGCGATTTTGAAACATGAAAAGGGGTATGCTCGATGTTTCTTGTAACATGTCATATTTTTACTATTTTTTGATCAGGGGAAAAACCTTTCGTATGCGA
The DNA here is from genome assembly GCA_034699025.1 of Entomobrya cf. arborea Gr-Col-00668. Classification (NCBI taxonomy): domain Eukaryota; kingdom Metazoa; phylum Arthropoda; class Collembola; order Entomobryomorpha; family Entomobryidae; genus Entomobrya; species Entomobrya cf. arborea Gr-Col-00668. The sequence goes on from JAQIWN010000205.1 coordinate 6,140, forward strand.
TTTATGTGGAAATGGTGAGCAAAATTATTTTTATGCTTCATAATCATAATTATTTACGTGGCGTAAAATGCATTAGCTTCTAAGTAAATAATTATATTGTCATTTTTAGCTTTCAACCAGTATGCATCCCTTTACATGCACAAGCGAAAACATTTGGGAAGCGCCGCTCCTCCGGTAAACAATGCAACAGGACGACCACGCCTGAAAGACCCCAACCGAAGAAAAGCAGTAACAGAAAGAGTACCTCATTTCAGTTCTGCCTTTCTGACAAATCCACCAGAGGCTGCCCGGATGCCTACCCTAGAAAATAATTCTGTGGAAAATGAAAGCATAAGCTCTCCTTGTTCGTCTTCTGGTAAAGCGATGTCCCTTACTAAATATTCAAAGCCTGAGGGGCATTCCATTGGACGTGGGAGTGAGCGCGCTGACATTGATTTTCCTGTAGTTGCTGGATTAAGCCAACATCATTTACAGACGCTGGGTCAAGCTATATCACATTCTTACTCTGGTATTCCAAACTTGCCATTGTACAACACTCTGTTACAACATTCATCTAACTCTAATTCTTCCTAGGCATGTGTGTGGAATTTTTTAATAATCTGTAAGCTTTTTCATCAAAAATATTTGCTATTCAACATATTTTATTAAGTATGCAGCAATATTAGCACTTAGCAGTACATCATTAATAAACGTTAAAAAAGTTATGACAAAATGTTTATAGCGTTTTTTTTATTTGCTTTTGTATATGTGCATTCTCACATTACCCCATTGTGATTTTCCCTTTCAAGGATACTGAAAAAAAAAAAATTTTTGCTCAACGCCAACGATATCTCTTAGAGTTCAATAAACTAAACGAATGATAATTATCTTTTACACGGTTGATTTAAATATTTTGGAAGTTGCCAATTTGGCATTATTAACGGAGCGGTTATGAGTTGAAAACTTTTTTTTGCTGCATAGAGAGGATTTAAACCAGAATAATACTTAATAACTTATTACGAAAGTATGTTCTCATAATAAGCTTTGGTTATAGTTCTTTCTAATCACTCTAAACAAGATGATAATGAGGATGTAAATCTGCAGATTTTCTGTGCAAGTCCAAAACACTCAACTGCTCTTTCTAATGTAAAATATCTACATACACTCAGTAATTTGACATCTGCCTCCTGAATTTTTATTTTTATATTTTCATGTTGTGCAAGTGTGTTATCCAATGTTTTTTCCTAGTATTTCTCAAACATACACTAAATGACTGTGACCTTCATGTTGAAAACTGAGGTTAAAAAATAGATTTGCATAACATTAAATCACAAATTGTCTATCTGCCCCGTAATTCGGAGATCATGTAACCTCAAAGTTAACAACAAAAAGTAACTAACACTTTGTGCAAAAGGAGTAGCGCGCAAATTAGCGTAAAACTTGATTGAAATAAAACTTCATTTAGGGAAAAAATGGATTTAATTAAGGTTCCCCTCTTAAGTGTAAGATTCTCTTCCCTCAGACATTATGCAAACCGGTTATGATGATAAGTCGGGACTAGCCGTATCGCGATATATGGTGGTCTACAACTACATTGGCGATTGGCGGAAGGATGCTTGGAGTGAATTGACAATCCCAATAAGTAACATTGGAGTGTGTGCTACTTTTAGTTTACTGAATTTCCTAAACTTGTTGGCAATGACATGATGACACCGTGTATTCTCTTTAGATGTGGTGTCTAGTTTATTCTCTTTCATCTTTACATATCGCAAAGTATTGTGTATTATTCTGTTACCAACCTCTGGTGTTAACTTACACTGTACACAACACAGAAATAAATATTGTCATGCACAGAGCTTTATTCATCATGGGCCAGGTCGTGGGACTATGGGACAAAAAGAATAACGTATAATCTACAAAGAGAATGCCATAGAACATGAATCATGACAGTTAATCTTGTACAGAATACAGATCATTTTACATTCACAACCGCATATAACATTTGAATTGTGTGGTTTGGATTACCCATGAGGTTATAAAAAAATGTTTACATGTATGTAATATTATCATCATCCACATCAAGCCTGAGATTAAAAAACTTTAATTCGGGAAATGTAAATGTGCTGACTAGTATACTGGAACAGTGATAGCTGAGAAGACTATTGCAGTTCGCAAAATAAAACTTTCCCTTTTCTTACATTGAAGTAAAATCAATTTGAGAACTAAATTCAACGATTTTCATTTTTTCCATACTTTTTCCTCTTATTTTCTACGATGTCAGCAACGTCGTCTCACTTGATTCCAATTTATTTCGTGGACGCTTTCACGACAGATGAAAACGCTGCGTTCACGGGAAACGCGGCTGCCGTTTGCTTCTTGGATTACGATGTGAGAAGTAGAGATCTCATTAAATATCAATTGTTTATAGCACACATGCATCAAGGTTGCCTATATTGATATGGTTAGGGTTTTTGTGTACTTCATTACAAGAGTTCTTTATCATTTCCTTCCAACACCAATAAATATTTGACAGTGTTAACTTTCTCTTTCTAACCTTGGGCAGTGCATAATATAGTCATATATAAACCATAGATTTTCTTGACTTATAGGACGACATTTCTGACGACATCAAGCAGAAAATCGCTGCGGAGATAAACCTGAGTGAAACAGCTTTTGTATCGTATGGTTGGTCGAAAGAACAAAAACTAGTTACCGCAGAAGGGTCCCAACTGCATCGCCGTACCCTTCGATGGTTTACCCCAACTAATGAAGTGGAACTCTGTGGTCATGCTACCCTAGCATCGACGAAAGCACTTGTGGAAGCTCAATTGACAGATTTGTATATTGACCCACAAGTGAAAACTATTACAATCAGTTTCGAGTCGAAATTTAGGGGGAAACTTGGAGCTGCTCTGTCTAAAGACACGAATCGTATTACGCTCAATTTTCCATCCAATCCAACTCATTCTTTGAATACTTCTGAGCATTCTTCTTGGATAAAGGAAATCATTGTGACAACATTGGGGAAAGATGTGCCTTTCGAGTCTGTTTGTGACGTACAGTACTCTCCAGGCACGAAAATTTTAATGATTCGTTTGAATGAGAAAATTATTCCATTCTCGTCTTCCGCAGCGGATGAATTGAGAAAGGTCTCTCCTGATTTTAAAAAGTTACTGAGTGTCAACACTGGAAATTTGGATGTGCACGACATTATTGTGACTGTGAGAGGAACTGCGAATCCTACTGATGATGGAAGTGGGGAACCTCATTTTTACTCTAGATTTTTTGCACCTTGGGATGGCATTGATGAAGATCCAGTTACTGGGCTGGCTCATACTGTTTTAACGCCTTATTGGACTCAAGAGCTTACGAAATCTATGAAGGGGGAAGAGATAGTGGGAACTTTACTCGGCAAACAACATTCCACTCGAGGTGGAAATGTATATTGTACGCTTGTTGGGGATAGAGTTAATTTATCGGGTACTGCGAGAGTTACAATTAAGGGGCAACTGTTTATCTAAAATATTTTATGATATTACTGGCATAATAAACAAGGAAGTAACAAAACTTGCTTAAGTTGATTTTAAAAAAAATCATTTTCCATTAAAATGAACAGTTTTCTGTCAAAATTAGTTATTAATCATGGTTTTGTCAGGACTTAAATATCAAGGTAAACGAGAGTATAATTACTAAAAGCTTCTTTAGCAATGTTTACTTTGTTTTATAAGTATAATAAAACTATGTAACAGTCATGTGTATATACATGTATTCAAGATTTTGGCTGCGGTTGACGTAGGGGAATGAATTCATTTGTATAACTCTGTACTTTCATTAAAAAACCGTAACCCGTAACTTCCGTACTTAACATATTAGATGTGTATGTGTACGAAATGCTCAGTTTGTATACAAAAGTAAAAAAGAAAAAAGATGAGGAAAGATTTACAAAAATGTTCTGAAGTAAAAAAACAATAATCACTTTCATAAACAGATATACATTAATGTAGTTCTTTTCGCAGAATATGGCTCGGCTATCATATCTGGGTGGATGAGCAGCTTACATATTTGAAGTGTTCAATTTACAACTTACCACAACTACCAACAGCACAAACGCATCTTCCACACTCTCGCTTCACTTATCATCCACTCATGCATGCAAAATGAAAATATGTACTTCTATTCAACTGTCTGTCATCATAAAAGCTTTACATTCATCTGGTGTTCACTCATCATCTTCAATTTATTTATTACCACAAGAATAATTTAATTCACACACACTACTACCATCCATAATAAAATATTATTTACTTTTATGATAATGAAATTGTTATCTTATCCAAACAAATAACAAATTATCAAGTTTACTTTGAAGTTTTGATCACGTTGCATCCAACGTGAAACTCAAATATGTGCGGTTTTAAGGAAGGGTTAGCACTAGCACTTGCGCCAGCAGCAGTAATAAAAACTACAAAACGATTTTAGTTTTAAAAGTTACAAAAGGAAATAATAAATAGGTTTACACAGCCTGATTAAAAGAAGAGAGAGAGAGAAAGCATTTCATTAGGTTAGTTAGTGTCTCATGCGGGAAAAACCTCAACAGGCTGTTTGATTTACACAAGCAGTGAAAACCCAAACGGGGTTTCCTGTTTCACTGGCAAAAACAATCTACACGAGCACAAAATGAAAGTTTGGCATTTTCAGGATTCTACATTGCCTTGTCTGTACATTGGAACTGGCTTATTGTTAGTGCTTTCTCTGGATAGAAAAACCAATTTAATAGAGACTATACAATGCAATTCTATAAAATGATCTATTTTGTATTTCAGCTATTGCTAGTTTTGATATTGATTTAGTTTCTGATGAAGGCTGAAACAGACTTTTCTTTTGTTCATTTGCTCCGAATGTTTTCTTTTGTTGTAAGGGCAATGACAGAAAGCATACTCCATTGTATTGTGTGTTGTCGTCTCGTTTAAATTAAATCTAAACATATCTACTTGAGCAGGAGAAGCTTTTTAAGGGAAAGTTAAATGGAAAAAGAAGATGAATAAGATATACTGACGTTGTGGAAATCATGATTGTAATTAGGACAGGCATGCCTGGAGAAAAAATAAATGATGAAGTTTTGGTGATACGCTACGTGGCAGTCGTCAACATACTCACATGAAAAAAGAACATTTCATGCAATTCAATAGTTGATAGACAAGAGCTTTTTGGAACCAACTGTGAAGTCATATTGTGAAATGTTAAGATAATTTACGCATGTCGTGTATGTTTATGTTTTCAAGATAAGATGTTTTTCACAAAAAACAGGAAATCAACTTCAGGATATGTCATTAGCAGTCCTTTCTCTATTTATGGATCATTTACGACGTAGTTTGATGTATAGCCTCCTTTGTCAAAATAAATCATAATCCAACAGATTGAAAAAATACTCCTTCAGCTTCAGATGACTAACTTTTCGTAAAAAGTTGTATAATATAATTTACAACTTCTGATTTCTTGAAACTACCATAGCTCATGTTTTCATAATGTGTTATATAATAATCCATACCTGATTCAGAGGAAATTAATTATTATCATCTAGTGAGCCACCCACGTGGTGATCTACTTTACTTCGTTCATTATAAAATTAGTTTATATATGTGATCAAGGCAGAATTTCGTTAAAAGTTTCTTCTGCTGACAGAGTAAGGAATGCATTTATGAAGGAACTGCAACTTTGGATCATGTTGTTTATGGATGGCTGAAAACCGACACGATTCTTTATAAATCAGCTTATTTTTTTGCTTTAATGTCAACCCAAAAATTGTGTAAATGTCCTTTGTAATGTTTCTTAAGAATTTTACCAATTTAACCAATTAGTAGTGCAGTGCTATTCAAAAATGTTGCTCGATCTTTCCCAATTTCTGTTGAAATTAAAAATGCAATGATGAAAAGTCAAGTTAACATTTACTAAACCAACATTTCCTCCTACCTATCGTTCAATTATCTGAACACACACTGGATCCATCATTTTAACTAACTTACTAAATGGTCCTCCTAGCTAACTTGAATTCTAACGAGCTAACGTTTTTTGAATTCATATTATTCATATATTCTTTTAACACCCAACAAAGGCCAAGCACGAAAGCATATAAGGGATCCTGTTGATAATCACGTGAAAGTAGTACTGCAGTACAGCAAAGAGAAAGTAACTTTCTCTCGTACAGCATGTCTGTCAGTAAAGAGAGTTAAACTGACATTGACAGCTTAATCTTTTCTAGAATTGAGCAGTGACACATACAGTGAGTGTACCTGTGAAAAGGAACTTACGAAAGGAAAAAAATAACTAGGAAAAAAGCTTTAGGGATAAGTTTGCACGTGAAATCATTTGCCTTGAGAGGAGATTCGACATTATCCGTCCAAAAACACTGTTCACTCACGTGGAGTGGACTCTAGGGTCATGTTCATATTTTTGTTTTTCGTAATAATTTTGCAAACCGACCACTAAGTGTTGTTGTTGTTATGTTCATAGAAAGAGAAATTGTTCCTGGAATGCGTGCTTAATTCCATGTCCCACTTTTTTACTTTGGCTTTGGTCGTTCGATCGGACCGAAAACCTGTGCAGTTTTTATTCTGATCTTAATAGAGCATGAATTTGACCATGTTTTTGCCTTGCAGTTGGTAGTTTCTTCTATGCACTACATATTATCATAATGTATGGTTAATGGTTATTCATTGTTCCATTCGAGGCGTAAATGTTGTGAAGCAAATAGTTGCATTTCTCAATACATTTGCAATTGATATTTTATTTGTTGAACATATTATGTACATGATTTATTTACAACACAATTTTAACATTAGTCTGTGTGGAGTGGAAGGAAGCCAAGTTTCATTTTATCTTTGGGTACTATATAAGAAGAAGCTTAACCACTAATTGCTGCTGCAAGAGCTTTGCGAGCGTTCAGTCGTCCATGTCCCTAAAAATCAAGATAATAAATTTACATTTATGTGGTTTGCACATGTACATTTTAAAATATAGTTCTTAACTAAAGCCTTTTTTTACATTGTAAGGTGTTCAAATTTGATTACTTACGTATTGGTTATTGGGAAACTGTGTGGATGGGATCCCACCGCATACTCTTCCGGTATCAGCCAAATCCTGATCTGCATTACTTTCCAAAAGATTCCTTACTTGAGGATAAGTCAGATTTGGATTCTGGGAAAGAAGTAAAGCAGCAGCTCCTGCTACATGAGGTGTAGCCATGCTAGTTCCGGAAATGGTGATGTAAGCCGTATCACTTGTGCTCCAAGCAGATCGAACCAAGTTTCCAGGAGCCTACAAGTTAAAAATTTAAGAAGCTACTGTGATACAAGATTTTTTCAAGCTATTTTTATAAAATACAGAAAAAATAGTAAAAGTAGTATGGGAAAGGGACAAATGGACTTCTTACAGAAATATCAGGCTTAATTCTACCATCCAAAGTGGGACCAGTACCGCTAGATCCTGAGAGAGTATCAGCAGACGTGGTTGATCCAACAGCAAAAGCGTCTACTTGATCTCCGGGAGAACCTACACTACCACAACTTGGTCCACTATTTCCACTGGCAAAAACTGGAATGATATCAGCGGCAGCCCAGGCTGCAAGGATTGAGTTGTAAAAGTCATCGCCTTGTCCACCTCCTAAATAAAGGATTATGTAGGACATGATATAAATGGAATTTTTTCAAATGGTAATGGCTTAATATGAATATTCTGCAGTAAAAAGTTACCCCAAGAGTTAGAAACAACGCGTGGTGCTTTAGTGCAGTCTTCTGAACTTCCATCAGCTAAAGTTGGGCACAGTGTCCATTGTCCGCATTCAATCAAAGCCTTTTCCGTGCATGAAATATCGCCACAACCTTTGCATGCAATCCATTGAGCACCTGGAGCAACACCAATACCTCCGGAACCGGCGATAGTACCCCTAATTGATTTTTTTTTGAAAAATATGTTACTAGTAATTCACACAACATTATAGTGATGATAAAGGCGGTTTTTGTTACTAGAACTTACATTGTGTGTGTTCCATGACCATTGCCGTCGTTTGGAAGTGGAGTGCGACTAGATATAAAAAAAGTAATAATAATACAATTACAAATGTAAAAAAATTAAGATAATTAAAACAGCACAATGTGCATACTTGTAGGGGTCCATCCATCCGTAGCTTGAACGGTAATTGTTCTTAAGAGCTTCATGAGTGTATCGGACTCCAGTGTCAATGTTAGCTACAACAACATTCTGTCCATTATTACCTCCGGGCAAATTCCAAGCTGCTGGTGCCTCAATAATTTCCAAATTCCACTCTGCTTGGGGAACAATTTCGCCTTCCCTTTCAGGCTGTGGAGCGGGAATGATACGTTCCTCACGGATTTCTTCTACTTCTGGAAGAGTTGCAAGTTGCTGGATAAGCTGAGCGTTGGCTCCGGTAACATATAATTCATTGGTTGCCCAAAACTGGGTGGCGGACGAGAATGGAGAACGTGCTCGGAGGAAGTTGAGCGCATTTCGTTGACTGGACTGAGATAGAGCTTTCAATTCGGAAACGAGGTGGTTTATTTTTTGTGTGCGACTTCCGGAGCGAAGTAGCTCTGTGCGTTGGATGGCGACCTTGTTTCCACCTTGAAACTTGACAAAAATGTTGACGGAAGCTTTAGCCTGAAGTGCCTTTGCTAATTGGGGGGTAACTTTAGTGCTCGGAGCAGAAAATGCTGCTGCCACAAAAAGGCAAACAACTAAAGTTTGTTTAAAGACCATGATGATGGTATTTCAAAAAGTCGGCAGATTGTAGTTAAAATTTCTCTTCTTTAAGGATGAAATGAAACTGATGAATAATACGCTCACAGAGCCGAGTATTTATACAACTCGGATTGTGTTGTATGTTATATAACTATTGATACTTGTTATCCATATTATTGCATCAATTAACAAAAATTCAAGTGTGGGGAAACTTCAAGCGTTCTATTATTATCATCGCATCGCCATACTAATATTTATCGAACCGCTATTGTATTGGTTTTCACCGGCTTTGAATTTAATTCACGTAGTTCGTTTGATTGATTTTACAATCCGAATTGCTCACAGACATTTCCCTATTACACATCGTCTGACTCAAACCTCTTATCTTTCATATGAGCATTGAATTCTTATCGGCATTGTCAAGTGGAGTACATTTAGCGTATTTAAATGCTATCTCCCCTTCCACCATACCAATTTGCGTCAGTAAATAAATGTGTATAAAAAATATCTACACTTATTTCAATTTAATTTAGCAGTATATTATAAAATGGGATTACTGAACGCAAATCTCTTAAATCTATTTGTGTACATTTCTAAAGAGTTTCGGGATTCACCATGATAAATCCTACTTATTTACATTAGTTTTTATGTAGAGTTCAAATCTGTTTAGGGAATCCCACAAAATATACAATTAGTATTATTTTTGTTTTGCCGGGTCATACATCATATTATTTTCCAGAATCAAATTAACTACGAATCATAAAAGCAGGGAATCCCTGGGAATTCCTTCATTTGTCCTACTGGAATAAATGCTAATCCCAACAAAACGTATTTAACTTACGTATTAGTTATTTTTTTGTCAGATTACATTTATATTTTACCTGTTCCGAATCCTGTTTTTAGTATCGAATTGGAGGCAAACATGATTTTATCTTTCATTAATGTCATTGTCAACCAAATGCATGCAAAGAGGGGCCTGCGTTCGTGATATGATACGGGCTTGCCCTTTTTTCTTTCAGAATAAAAATTCTCATACAAGTAAACTTAAAGCATGCCCGGAAACCATTGCAGCATTTTTCGAAGCTTATTCTTTAACAGCCAAAAACAGTAGTCAAGTAAGCAAATATATATTTGAGCACTCACAACTTCGAGATACGAAAATCATAAAACATCAGATCCGAAAGTGTCTTTATTGCCAATATGGGGAAGTGTTTTAAATTTGCGGCCATTTACGAATATTCCTGATTTTTACAGCGTGCCTTGTAACGTTTTAGCCAGTATCTCCCATATGAAATGCCAAATCCCTCGAAGTGTTTTGTAAATTTCATACTTTAGCTTATTTGGCTTTTTGTAATGCCCAGAACATCATGGTACTTTTTACTTTGAGCATGCCTGTGGCATTTTTAAATTCTATAACAATCCTAGTTTCTATGGTTTGAAGTGATTTTTAGTGGAAAAGTCTGCAAACACATTTTGTACACCATTTTCTAATCACTCACTATCTTGGATGTTACTTTTTTGTTTTAGACTTACTAGTTAGGTCCTTAGCTTTAATAATCTGTTAAAATAATGAGAAAAAAATTCACCCTCATGGCAACAGTACAAGTAGTAACAGAAGGGCCCTTTTTGAATGCTTTCAGGGTCATCGAATCCATTTCAAGGGTGCCTACGGAGGTGAGTCCGCAAGATTTTTTCAATTACCAACTTTAATTTATGGCATAATACCAAGTAATCAACTTAAAAATCATACATGGCAATATAACCTCTTTCTGATGGAAATCAACGGTCTTGACTTTTGACCTTCGAGTGATAATTTCGTGGTAGGAATTATTGCATTTTCCAAACGTTTTGTTTTCTGCAGTTTTCACGGTGGGAAATGGTTAAAGGGATGTGATGTTATATGATTTTAGTACTTCGACTTATGGAGTATTCAAAAATGCATTTGCTTTCTGGAACACTTTTTTTGTCTATTAAAGAATAAGCTTCGAAAAATGCTGCAATGGTTTCCGGACATGCTTTACTTCTTTCATTTTTCTTTAATGATGTCGCTATAATCCATTTTTCTCTTTTGCTTATAACTTATGGTGTATCAATATCAAGAACTATTTAATTGAACAAAAACTAAGAATAAGAATCATAAAATATTGGGAAATTGCCTATTAAGTTGTACATAGCTTTTTGTCCAAACTATTATTTTGTCGTTGTATTGTCTGTTTGAAATGACACGTTATTGGACAAATTGACGGGGACAGACAGTTTTCCACCTGGTTTATCAAAACAAGTAATACATCAACTTTCTCCATTCATAGGAGCTCATTCGAACAACTTAATACGTGTATGTGTTTTGACGAGTGAAGGGAAAACAAGTTTGGCTTTGCAAGCTGTTATCGTGTATCCATTTTTACCGTCTCATGCATGCAGGATTGTCTTTCAGATTGGCATTCCATTTGTTGTTTGGAGGTTTATTCTCTTGTCTTCTACATTTATATATAGAAATATAGAAAATTCTAAAATCTTTGCTTAAAGCTTTGCATCATGATTTTTCTTTATTTTTAGGGCTTTTTGATAAAGTCGATGTCATCGAAGGAAATTTCTGGAAAGTATGAAGAATTGCGAATAGTATAATAATGGCACAACGACATTGAAAACTGTGGTATGTACAATATCACATATCACATACACCGATAAAAGTTTCAAGTTTCTCTCAATATCAAATAAAAACGGCGTAGTTTTCTTCAAAAATAATTCAATGGGTTGCAGTATTTTTGGGAAGTTCACAACTAAATAAATTCTTAAGGATCCTGTATGATTTAGCTAAATGGTAATGTGTGTTTATTTGATATTCACAATTTGTCAAGGATTTTGAAAGATTTCAGGGTGAACAAGCGTATTGCTCCTTCACAATTTAATATTGTGTTTCGAGTTTCGGAGACATGAAAATTTCGGTCCATGTCATGTCTGACTTCGTCTTTGAGATCGCCTAATATTAAGAACTAGAATTTATAAATTAAATCAAACGTGATGATCGGCAGACGTCTTTCTCCATGCATAACAGGCTTAGATTTCATACAGATTTTTCACCTTCGTAAATTTTCTTGGTATTATAATTGAGTTGGATCTCTAGCAAAATGTAAGTGTGAGGCATGAAAGAACCCTTTTATTTCTCTTAAGGGCCATTTTATGCTTGTCTACTAACAAGTTTAACACGAAAATGTCACGCCACTTCCTTGCTTAAATTTATTCGCATTCAATATTATTTCTTCATATCCCAGAATGTATTATGCATTTCTCAGGCATGGCTAGAAATAAAACATAACCTCGAATTGCGATATAAGAGCTTATTCTACATATAATGTAAAGAGCCCACGTTTCGGTTCAACATCCACTTGGTTCAATGAGTATGTCGTAAGATCTAATTAAAGTATAAAGTTGAAGTTTAGAAACTAACTCAACTTGTGTAGTATGTCACGTGTTCAAAAACACATTCCAACTAAGTCAGTGCAAGGAAATTGTTAAAAACAACATTAATACGTCCACAAATTGTGAAATGACGGGAAATATTTATGCATATTATTATGTTTTAAGTATGCTCAATGCAATATGGCGTATGAAAGTGATGCAAAATGAAATTCAGCTGAAATTTTTGAATAGTATTATTAGTATTTCAAAATCCCAACACGGTTTGCACATTTTTCCTTTTATGTTCTTTGGTCACAAATGTGTAGAAATGTATGTTGAAGACAATTTCAACCGCATGATGCAAAAACAGAGATGTGCGTACACAAACCGTAAAAATACAACAACTTCTGTGCCACGTGAAAAAAACAAAAATACTTTATTCCGTTCACTTGAAATACCTAAGTAGCTGTTATATGACCATGTACTTATATTATACTAACCCGATTAAGTTACCAAACTGCTTTTGTTTTCACGTCGCCTGTTCTACAAAAACACGTGAGCATTTATTTTGCCATTTGGGAACCATGAAATCTGAACATGTGAGCCCAAACTTTAAGCCAGAATTCATATATATCCTTCACCCACGTTCGGCAACTAAAACATTTCTTACAATTATTGAAAGGCTTAGTGGCGCGGTGCAATTATTAGCATTTCATGATGCGTTGTAACATTTGTAGTGGATAAGTTGAGCTTATAGAGGCTTTCACTTACACAAAGTAATAATACATTTATGTAAGTCTCATATTATACAGTTGGCGTTGGATTAATTTTTATATGAAATGCAAGAAAAGAAATAAAATCTAAGAAAATTTCCAGTAGATCGTACACATATTTATTTATTGCATTCAAGTATACACAAGTATATGTATTATATTACATATATTTTTTATATCTATATGTTACATTTCTTTGAGTAGTCTAAAAAAACTAAATCGTTTTTCTCCCCAAGGCTTTTATATCACATCACTCGCACTTTCTTCGCAATATTCGTTCACTGAGTTTCTGTCGTAAACAGTGTCACTTCTTTTAATGATGTCACTGCTTCTTTATTTCCCAATGTTCTAGAACATTTTTTGTATGTTCGTTGGAACTATTTTTTACTTGATTAACATACTTACTCTACCACTAATATAAAATAAGCATTTCATGTATGCATCTGAATTAAATAAGTATTATCAGACTGAAATTGCATGAACAATTTTTCATTTATACTTTGCTCAACCTATTCTGCTTACTCACTATTGTATCAAAATAAACGTAAATTATACAAGTGTTCTTACATGAATGAGCACACAAAAGCTAATATGAACGCGCGTGAGATCGCTACATTCATTCAACAAATTCTGCGTTAACATTTTCAAATTAGTTAAACTATACGCAACAGTAGGTACATGACAACTTAACTAACTGTAGAAATTCATTAGTTCACTCTTGTTCCAAAAGTTTGTTTTCGTGTGCTCATCCATGCATTATATTCCTGTCACCTTACAGTTCACTGCCTTCAAACTAAACTAGAAAGCTACAGGCACTCCCCAAATTCGAAGTTTTCCTAATCCTCCATCTGGATAAATGGTAACTCGTATATGTGTGATGGGTCCCAATTGTTCCATTTGAGGAGCGTCAAATATATGATTTTTGTCTGATTCCAGCTGAAAATGAACAAAGATAATGTTTATTTTAGTATGCATGATTTACGAATATGACGTAAGTTCACAAAAAAAGGATTTACACTACACGCGCCTATTATTCAGATCTTCATAGTAAGTAATTACAAACTTTTTTAGAAATATGTAAATGCTACATTGGCTAGATGACATTTTATACATGCTCTGCCTACTTCGCACATTCAATTTTTAATTAATTATGTCCTCCATTAATAAATGAATATTGAGTAGAATTATACTATTTTCACCTTTTGTTTAGAAATTCAACTTTTTTCATCGTTGACGTCTAAAAATCATGACTATAACGAAAAATACTGTGAAAATTAAATGAAGATTATATAAGTAGTTCGAGAATGTTTCTTTTAAAACAAAAGTTTAAAATAATTTTCTAACCTTACGGGCATTCATAGAATTTTACTGACATTTTCGAAGTAAGTAAGCTCAAGCTCAAGTAATATACTTTAATTTTGCTTTTTGATAAAAAAAAAGTCTAAAAGTAATATTGTTTCATGAAATGGAAAAGAAGATGATGTAATAAGAAAAAACGTCTCCTTTCATGCTTTGAATTGCTTTGCCATCTTTTACATTCAATTGTGCAATATGTGAAATGTGAATTCCGTATCTGTAGGTAAGATGAGAAAAAACCATATGGAAGGCATTTTAATGTTTCGCTTGAACTCGAAAGTGCATCCATTCTGAAAACAGTTAGTCTAAATATTTTCGTAATCTCTTTTTAATTTAAAAGCATGGATAATATTTTCTCTCTTTTGTTTTGCAATTCCATGCACGTAACTTACAATCAGCCATAATTGTAAAACGATATAGAAGATTCTCAAGAATTCTTAAAGAGTGTTTTGAAAGTATATTTAAAAGTACCTTAGTCATGCTCAGAAGGGTCCTCCAAGGTGACTCCTTGCACTGCTGGAAACCTGCTCCCAGACATGCGATTTGTCCTTGATCTTGCTCTTCGTCGTAATTCAAACAACATCCCTCTATTTTACATGCATATGGATAGTTTCCCTAAAAATTTAAAAATGATTACATACAGTGAGTCTGACGTGTGGAAATCACAAGAAAATGTAATGTTGAAAGCACAAGAGGATTTTCACAGAAAAAGACAAATACATGGTTCCTTCGAGATTTTTCCATAACAGTTCTTTAAAGCATAACACCATCGTCAAAGTACAAGAATAACCTTTATTCCTAATGGAATTGGGATGTTATAGTGCGAATCACAAAGCCATCTTGTGATTGATAATCTCTCGGGAAAAGATTTAACAAGAAGTCATAAATTCGAGAGAGAAACAAACATTTTTCTCAAATTCTGATACACCGGCGATAAGAATAATCGCTTAAAATAGAAGAGCTTGAATGTATTACAATGGTACAGTTTTTCGAAAAGTTACGGGAAACTTGCAAATCATTCTCAACTAGCAGGATTCCCAACAATTTCTAATAAAATATTTATAGGCGGTTATGGTTTGAGGAATTCTTTAAACATTTCCGATTTTATATCCCGTTCCTGACAATTTCCGAACACGTGCCTACTTAACGTGTGGCAACATTTGGACGTGCGGTTTAGCTTTTGTATCATCTAGCTGGAAATCAAAATTGTTTAATTTTCCAGAAAACATTAAATGCGTAACCAGAATTTTATTCACGTGCACGTATTTGTTCAGTCGGAAATGGAGAAATTACGGAATGAACATAAAGATACATTATTTATGTTTTTAGGGTTTATGTAGCTCTGTTTTTGTTATGTTTCGTAGTATAGTTTAAAGATGCAACAATGGAAGAAGTCACGTTGAAATAAACAATGTTATGTATATATTGAACACAAGGTTTGCTCCAAAATTCCCAGAAAAATTTACCACACGAGTTACAGGAAAAGATTAAATAAGATATTTTTTTTACTTGACTCACTCTAAATGTTGCAGTATCCACATCAATACGGTGTACAACTCCTGGTAGACCCAGACGGAAAGCTGCCCACTCAAAACCGTACAAATCAAGATTACCATTTCCATCAACTGCAAATTAGCAAACAAAAATTACAGACTCCAGGAAAGTAAAATTAGTTAATAAGCTTATGCATGCATATATGTATGTATTTTTAGTCGAAATTGCAAAATAGCTTTGAATGCTATAAGGATCAGGAACGAAAGCCATTCGAGCTGAGCTGTGATCTACTAACATGCAAACAGTATAATAAATTCCTATTTTCTACACAGAAAAAATGATACATTGGAAAGGATTTGTACGTATTGTGAATTTTCTGACAACTTACAGTAGAACCAACTTAATGCAATTTATCAACCATATTCCACCAATTCTCATCCTAAATTATTCCGCTGTTGTGGTTGTACATTCAATACTTTTACGATGAGAATTATGGCTTGGTTGGCGTTACTCCTATTTATCAATAGTGTTACAAGTAAGTATATTCTCCTACCTGTCATCGTATTACATTTCAATCGAACTGTGAAACGGAAAGTCTCACTTTCGTGTTTCACGTAAGTATTTTTACCAAGTGCCATCATGAAAAATGTAATGCTCTTGAAATGGATGTTTGGGTACTTTTTGTAAGATAAGGCACAAAACGAAATCAGTGTTTGTGGGACTCTATGCAGATGTTAGCAAGAAGTAAGCCATCATCAACCCAGACCCTTGAGCCTGAAAGTACTACTTTCACCACTCCACATATTTCGTCAATTTAAAATACGTATTTTGATTTGATTTCGTTGCTTGTTGTGCTCGGTGCTACAAAATACAAATACTTTGGCAAATCTATTATTGATTGATTCTACTAACAAGATGTACTGGAACGCTATTTTGATTTGATGTTCAGAAATACGAAAAAGGTACCTACAACTCCGAAACGGGAGCTCATAATATTCGTTCATTTAGATAAGTGTACATACATAGTAAAATTATACATAGAAATCGGTCAATCTGTTCTCTGTTCACTAAATCCCTTGCCTAAAGTACATACGTAAGAATTGAATGGTGCAAACTGATGTGCATTTTGTAGGCGGAGATACATTATTTATCTGCTAATTTTATGTAACGTACGTTATTGCTTTCACTTTCAACTCTATCTGAAGTGCCCCTGGTATGAATACAGAATATTGTGTAATACGCGTAAGTGGTTTTTATGAAGTGGCCTTGTGGAAAGGAAGTGAGTTATGGCTTCCTTTTCTCTGTTAAAATCTGCACACAGGATTTATTAAACAAAAAGTACTTTTCTGAATTAGAAAAGTGATACCATAAAAGTATACCTGTTAAAATGAATGTCTGACCACATCCATGGATTCAATTTCCTTTCCATATGCAGTTAAATAACATTTGAGTTTCAGACTAAATTTTAATCCCTGTAAAAAATCCCAGTGAAAATGTAATGGTAGATGTGTTCGCGTGTAATTGCCTTCTAGCTACGACTATTTGATTTGATTAAGTTAATATTTTAAAATAGGCTTATATAACACTTGCCTTTGTTAAGTAATACTTTTTAAACAAAAATATTTAGAATTTCCAGAATTACCAATAACGTCATCCCTTTCCCGTTCCACGAGGAATTGCGCGTGCTTTCATATTTTTATTCACCCTGATATTCTAGTGGCAAGACTTTTCTCTCTTTTACATCACGTTGAATTGCATATTGCTCTACCAGTAAAAATACCGGTGGCCAAAATAAAATAGGATATGAAAAATTAGAAGACAACAACGGAAAAATACTCAAAACAAAGTTTGTCATTTTCAACAGTAAACAACTTGTTGGCTCACTCTATTCATAAATAGCTTTCTTGGAAAAAGTATGACTAGTTTTGTCCATAATGAAACATTACATATGTAACTCTACACTCTTTTACTGTCTAATAGGTATATTATTTTTCCCTGTCTGTTATGACTATGAGTTTGCAAGAATCAAGATACCTTTTATGCTAGCTGCCTTTTCATTGACTGTCTACAATAATAACTACGTGCACTCGCACTCGTTGTACAAAGCTATTTTTATTGCCGGTATCCGTTTCTTTGATTTTTTCCATGAAGTCATTTGTTCTTTCATCATCCATCATCATTATCGCCCTAATTATAAACATAATGTTTCTGAACTTAGATATAATCTATAGTGTGATATTCTATTATTCACTAATTTGTGGAAGCTCATTCATGCTCATACTACCGTTCAGTTATTCACAATAGATATAAAACAGTTACTGGAAATAATTATAAATTACAGTTAAGTTTTCACCTCGCTTTTGTATTCGAGTCGCTTCATGCAAGCATTTTGTATTGATTTCGCAACAAATTTTACAAGCTTAATATTTGTGAATGAATAAATACTTGATATTATTTAAGGAGGGACAGGGACAATCTAATGATAAAAAAGGACATGCAAATTTAAAGACAGGCAGGATTTGACCCGAAAAAAATAAAAGTTAACCAAACGGAAATGGGACAGGGACATGAACTGTTGGGTAAATATAAAACTAATATCGTGTAAATAACCCTATGAAGACGTCCCAGTCAAATATTAAGTGTATCAAGCAAGACTGAGACTGAGACCGACAGAAAAGGAAGGGTTTTCTATGTAACTTGAGTATTTAAGCGGTTGAGCAAATAATGAAGATAGTTGGAAGCGACCGTCGTTAGAAATGAAATTGTAGCTGCGAACCGTAATATGAGGAGAAAGGTGACACTAAAGAGATTAGAGAACACTTAAATCTTACCAGCAAGCATTTCAGGTCGTTCCAGCTTTCTTGCAGTTTCCCAGCCATCGCTTAAGTTGCGCGTTTTCTCGTCAAGGATCAAGTTGCGGGGATGGCCGTAATGCGCGTCACTCAGACCCACACAATAGCCGCCACTTTTCTTTGCCAAAAGATCGACCCAACCATCCTGTAGGATTCGTAATAAAGACGATAATAAAAGTAAGAATAAAAATAATTACATGATCGTTAAGTAAATCTAAGATCGAATCTCTCTGATGGGATAAAATAGCTAAGGCTAGAGCATGGTTTTCGGAAGGAGCTTGATTGCATGATTAAGACTCACAGAAATTGTAGTATTGACCTTCAATTTTGAACCATGATGGATACAGTTTTACAATTTCTTTAATTAAACAAATAATTATGCAATAGTATCGGTATATGTTAACCATTATAGAGTCATCTCTCCATTGTTTCCCAGACTGTTAATTTGACGCGAGAAACACTAATGTTTTCGAAAGAAAAGGTCTTTGTCGAATATATTTGTAACAGTATTTTGTGCAGTTGTGATTCTAATGCTTCTTTCATCTTTTGAAATTATCTAAGAAAATAAATCTAAGCTTTTCCCACAGCTGCACACTTTTGTGTTTGGGCACACACGGGTCTTTGTGTTTATGAAATTACGAAGCCACAAAAATACATACTAAGAAAAATGGGTTAGTGTAACCCTTTTATTGTGTAATACAATACGTATGTTAAAACTTTGTGGTAATACTTTCCACAAAATATGTACAAACTTATAAGTTGTTCTTATAAGTTTTTTTTAAGAACATGACTAGTTTTCTTTGAGAATGTGAGAGTGATAACTGTTCAGATTTCAGATTCACAAAGACTTTAAACCTCAGAATTATAAAACAGCAATAAAATATTATTATTTAAGTCCCTGACGCAACGTTTGCTAAATCTCTCCTCAAAAATCTATTCATCTCATTCATTCATCTGTACGAAAATCTTTGCCA
The DNA here is from genome assembly GCA_034699025.1 of Entomobrya cf. arborea Gr-Col-00668. Taxonomy (NCBI): domain Eukaryota; kingdom Metazoa; phylum Arthropoda; class Collembola; order Entomobryomorpha; family Entomobryidae; genus Entomobrya; species Entomobrya cf. arborea Gr-Col-00668. The sequence continues at coordinate 25,721 of JAQIWN010000205.1, forward strand.
TTATTTGCTCTAATACCAACATGAATTTCATTTATATTACTAACGCCTTGCTTTTAAGTATTACATCTTTAAGAGTTCCGCCAAGACAAGGAAATGGTAAATTCGATTCATTGTATAATCACCACATAACATACTAAATCTTAAAGTGTGGTTGTGTGTCGGTGACAAATGTAAAAAAGGAAATTTAAAAGCAATCAGATAACAGCTTCCTATTCCCAAAAGCTCACTTCTTACAAAAATTTTCACATGTAATCTTCAATATGTTGGCACTGTACTGTACTGTAGAGCTTATAGTATTCGATATAATATGCATAAAAAACACGCAGCTTCTTCAAATTTCCTTCACAGGCACAGTCTCAATTGCTTTCTCTAAAACCCATACTATTTCTCAAACTATTATGCTGAAGGGTATGTTTTAATGCACATGGTGAATCAGAGAAATCCTTTCAAGTTGTAAGTAAGCTTTTGAAAAAAGTAAAGAGTGTTTACTTACCAGATCCGCAGATGTGTTCAGAATATCTTGAAGGGTTCTTTTTATCGTGCCAAATATTCTAAGCCTGGCCACACCTCCATCGGGATAGTAGTTTAGTCGAATATGAGTCCATAATTCACGGTTCTCAACGGGCATATAATTATGACATGTATCACTGTAACCAGCTCCAAGTCTCGTCTTACCCACTAGAGGTTTCCATTTCTGTAAACATGCAAGATAATATTACGAATAGCATAATTGTATCATTTATGATCATTTTATGCCATCCCATTTGTTAGGTATGACGTAAATGTAAAGAATACATGCTTACTTGTTTTTACAAGTTTATTAGTAACAAGGTCACCTTCAAAAAATTATTTGAGGTTACCGAGAAAATAATAATTAACCCAGTACAAAGTAGATAAAAAGTTATAATTTGAAAAGCCAATCTGAGATCAAATGTATTTCCAGTTGTTGTTTTACCTCAGAATTAACACTTGCTACTTTCTCCATGTCATCTTCGGAGGCAGCGTGCCCACGTACACCTTTCCTGGGTGGAATTAAAGCTTCTTCTGCTCATGTGTGGTATAAATTGATGATGTGGATGAAAATGGGGGCAAGGCGGTGAAAGCAAAAAAAGTTAAGACAAAAAGGTAGTGTTAAAATCAAACAGTTGTACCCGGATTATTACTTGTAGAGATAGAGAAATTCAGTCTAACGTTTCACTAGACAAGATGGGGAATTAATGAAGGAATGTGGGTATACTTAGGTACGTATGTATTTGCTGTTATCTTTCAGTCAAGTCACTCGAAAGTTCAAACTAGATCACCGATCCGACCTTCCAACAGCATATTATGTTTTAGCAATGAAAACCCAATCACATCTAACGTGGAGTAGGTTGCACCACTCTATAAAATAAAGGGGCTGCCATCATTTTTAATTTCCTCATCTTGTCTAGTCAACATAATTGAATTGTCATTTAAAGTCTTCTCTTGTTACATCCCACAGCGTATGTGTTGGGCTTTGTAATGCGACACAAGTCACGTCGTACCTGAAGGTGAAAGCCTTGCCGCCTGAATGGAAACACAAGGCGTGTAATTTCCCGTGAAGAATGAAGTGTTACACTCAAATCCATATATCACCGATGGGAACTCCAATTTGATTATGCAAAAGTCATGACCTGGGATTCGCTTCCTTCTGGTCTCCCACCCATCCATCCATTTACCCTCTGGGGTGTATACTCCCTCCTTCCATTCTGGATCAGTGTCCTGGTAAAAAGTATTTTGAGCAATCAGCGTCAGCTTTCTTACAGATTTCATTTCAGTAGTGACAAGACAAGTAACAAGAAGTGGTTTTGCAACGTAACTAAACTGAGAATATGCCAGTGCCTTCGTATTTAAGTTAAAAAGTAATTATGATGCAAATGCCTATGCAGTAAAAAGTAATGCAATATCATTTAAAGAAACTTAATTTTAATTAGTCTCTTGGTTTGTTCAAAGACACAAAAAAATCAAGAACAAAATCCCTATTGAATTTAGAGTTCAAGGGAATTCAACCATTTTTTGTATAACAATTTATGTAAGTGTACATATTTGCCAAAGGGGATTAAATAGTGCAAAATAGACAAAAAGTTATACTTAAAAAGGTTTGTATGAAAACTTTACAAAAGAGTATGTGAGCCAGAGCCATGCAGGTCTATTTTCTGAGAATAAAAAAATAAAACTTAAAAATAGGCATCTTAAGCTTTTGTGCGAACTTATGTAACGTCTCGGTACCCACAAAAACAGCATTGATATGAAAAAAGTTGTTCGTCATAAGTTGCTCTTTATTTGCACCTTTTTAGGAGAAAAGGACAACTCGTTAGACATTTAAACAAATATTCTTCCATGAAATCCAATTATTCTAAGTATTACTGTGAGATTGTTCTTTCTTTCATTTCGTTTTTATTAATTTGACTTCGCATCATACATCAGCTAACAAAAGATATTCCAGAACTCTTACACTACACAAAAAGACTCAAGAGTGGGTGCTAAGAGTGCCTATTAATCCGAAAAGATTGCCAGTAGCTAATTAGAACAATTAAGGCGGAGAGACGAAATTGGTTCAAAATTTAAAAAGTAATGAAAACAATTAATAAAGAGACTTTTAGTATACATACAGAACAGACATGTAGGTATATATTTCTATGAGACTTTTAAATGAAAACTAGACTGCAGCCGGTAAAATTCCATTCTAAAAAGTGGAACTTTATGACGGAAGTGGGCTGAAGTAGGCTTTCAACTTCTTTAATGGGATTTTTTTGTATTAGATATCTTACCTTAAGCAAGTTTTCGGCTTCGGCAAACCAGTCATCAGTTGCGAAAAGAACTTTTGATCCCCTACTCAGGTTGTTCATTTGCGTGAACTGTAATGAAGGGCACGTGGATACCTTGGTAGTTGGTCGTTGAGCCATTTTATATTTGACTTTGAATCTAATTTCTGGTTTTCCGGAAAGATGTAGGTGAAGTGAAAATGGAAATTTTCAAAGTTTTTAAATGAAAATGTAATGAGCAATTGGATGACAACAACACGTTTCCTATGCACTGTGATAAATAAGTCACAATCAAAAACTGAGTTGACTTCAAGAAAATGAACGAGCTATTTAAAGAGATTTATTGAACCATTAAATTACACCTTTTCAATTTATTTTTTAACACACGAATGCAATATGACAAGAAGATCAAAATACATTAAGATCTAAAAGTTAAATATGTACAAAACATTAAACGCAATTTTCATGTTTATTAAAACTAAAAAATAAGTCCTGGAAAGGAACCATGTACAATCATCCACTATTCATTATCAGTCCATTCTCTTGGCATTACTTTGTCACATGAAGTATTTTGGAAACAGGTACATATTTTTCCCTATAACAAGTAGACATAAAATGCAACAACAAAGATATAAAAGTTCTTACATGTGATATACATTTTATACGAAGTAAATCGTGATGTCATAATAAAAGTAAATCTTATCCATATTGTGTCTCTATTAGTATTGGAAAAGTTATCCTCAATCATAATAAAAACTACTTAGAAAATCATAACATATGTCGGTAGGTACATGAAATTTTCTGTGGATAATCACATTTTTATTACCTTAATACTCCTTAAATAAGACATTAAAAAGTTAAAATCTCCAATAATGTCATAACTTTTATTGGAAACAAATTGTAATGAGGGTTTACTGTCCATAGTCCAGTCATACCACTGCATGTAGAAGTCATCTTAACTCATGTCACCAACCAAACTTTCTATAGAACAAGTGATGGAAAATCACCTGCAACTCACCTGACATGCCGTGATAACGATCAGCTTAGTCAGGAAATTTCTAGAAAATAATGTACACTAAGTTCCATACAATCTTTAACAGTTTCAGTTAAGTATACTTTTTAATAGGACAATTTGCAATAAAAATTGTAATTACGAGAAAATTGGAGTAATTAACCTTAAGCATACAGACAGACAATAGTCATCATCCAAATTTATCTTCATTAATTAAGACATCAAAAAGTAGAGGATTTATATAATATGAATATGATTTTAAAAATGTTTTAAGCTGAATGAGGAGACGTGATATTCATTAGACTTTGCAATAAGTTATTTGATTGTTTGCAAAAATCAATACAGTTTAGCACACTCTTTCAGGGAGTAATTTCATGATGTTTATCTCCCATAAACCAGAAATTTTATGCAATGGATATAAAGTGTAATTAAACAATATAAATTATTACAAAGCTCTTTGTAGTTCCATATGTGCGGTGAAAGACTATGATGATGAAGTTATCGTGTTTTAACCGCAAGTAAAATGGTTCCAACTAACCGAACCGTGCAAGATATGAGAATTCCCTTTTCCTTTGAAGTTTTTCTTTTGGTGAGCTTCTGTCAGTTAAAATGAAAGGAAAATGAAGTTCGATTTTTTACCCGAGGGTAGAACCCTCCCGTTTATGAAGGCCTAATGACTCATTTGATATTGATGTACCAGTTGTAGTATATTATTTACTGATGATCATTTGGTATATGCATACAGTATATAATTCAACATACACATGCATTCAAACATAAACCTATTTAATATTTGGTATACCACATAAAATATAGTAAATTTTCTAATTTCTTCTTACTAAAAAGGAATACAAACATTCTTCATGAAATACTCCGAGAACAATAAATTGATCGATTCAATTATGTAAGAAGATGAAAGCGAATCAGTGAAACGGAGAATTAAGTACTTTAGTTTTTATTGCTTTCCCTAAAACATGTGCTTTTTTTATGCATTAATGATGTTTTCCTACTAAAGAATAAACGAAACAGAAAATTTTGTTATGCAAAAACAATTGGATTTAACTTACTTTCATAACTTTTTAATTATTCTTTACAACCTGTTGCTTGCAGGATTGATTGTTTTTATTGGATGCTATCAATGAAGAAAATCTTGAAAAATATTGTAATCAAAAGTAAAATCCGTAAGAATAACTGTCAACATCAACTAGTTTTTGTTTCTAACTTAAATATTATGTATTAGCACAGAGGAAAAATACTTGAATACTGTTTTGTTTTTATGAACCTGTTTTTTAAACTAAGTCATTTCGACTACCCACGTAAACATACACTTATATCTGTTCTTTGTTATTCGGGCTTTGTTTTTAAGCTGGTATTATTCGAAATTTTATAGGAATTTTACAATAAGTTAAGATTGTTTGTATGAAGAAATATAATAGTCGTAATTTTCAACTAGCCATCCTTTCATTCATTCACTTTATTCCAGATCTCACTGGTGACTGGATTCAAAAGACAATGTGCGTCTCTGACATAAAACATTCTTAGACAAAAATTGCTTCTTATTTTGTTTATCCATTTTCGTTCACGCTCTATTATAGATTTCTATTGATTATGATACTTTCTTGACAATCATATAGCAAAAATAAGAAAACTTAGTTTTCTGTTGTTGCTTTGCAAGTGGAACCCACTGTTTATTACTTGCTTAGCTCATGAAAAGTTACAAGTCATATATAGTTCTTTTCATATGCTATATTCACCCGGCGTCGGCTAAGCATCGCATACCCCCATATATTTTATGTATGGTAGTATATGATGCTTAGCACGCCGCCGGGTGAATATAGCATATGAGAAATATTATATGTATGTTTTAACACGGTGCATAAAATTGGGATGAATGTCCATTTACATGCATGACATGAATAGTGATCTCCTAGAAGCCCTAGAGCTGTCACCTGTCATTGTCACCCCCATGATTCTCATTAAAAATATGGCAATTTCGTCCAGAAATATGTTAGTACATTTAGACAGAGTATTACAATGAAAGTCTGATGACGCCAAGAGCAATGTATAAAAATGATGGCATTTTAAAAATATGATACTGCACTGGGTACCAGTTATTGAGCTAAATTAAATTATAATTTATTCAAGAACGGCTACATGTGCAAAAATTTGGATTTTTTCCAGGGCATGACAATGATTTGAGTTGTCGTTCCAGCATTTAAACTTAAGTTCAACTAGAACCATCGTGATCCATGTAAAACTGCACTGCTGCCAAATTTGTCTTACGAAAATGAGACGTCCGACACGCGACATTATGTTTCAAAAGTTGTTCGCTAGTTTATAAGATGTATACATGTAAGAAAATGAGTATATTGTATATGAGCTTCATATTTTCACCAGAATTAAAATTATGTAAATTACAATCCAGAAATTGGACTGAACTAAATATATATACGCTATTAATTTTAATTAGTCACTGTTCTCCATACGTAACAGAAATGGTTTAAATATTTTAAGATTTTTTTATTACCAGAGTTTGTGTATTTATATCCAGAGAATTCCAGTTTTCTTACACTTGTAAATTGCAGCTCTCTCTTTACCTTCCACTACGTTTATGAAACCGTGAAGTTAACATGCGATTTCCATTAAATCCGGATTATTACAGACACAATAAATAAGTAGGCCGAAATGACAGATAAAAATGAGAAAAAATCTATAAAAATACTCTTTTCTGTTGTCCAATACTCTGTATGCCTACGTATTTTTATATTGTAAGATAATGCAGTAAGGGAAAAATTACATATGAAATCAAATGCAGCTTATATTTATTGCTGTTTTATAAATATGTAAATGGAAAATGAAAATGGAACACACGTTGAAATATTTCTCCTTTTTTATGCTATGAAATACCAACATATTTTTTTAATCTTTAGAAATCACAATCCGTGAAATGCAATATTATTCGAAGCTCAGAACGTTATTCCTCTAACATACGTAATCTCACAGTCTTTGTATTCGTCCATCTGCTCTTCTCTTTGTGCCCTGTTTTTTTTAATAAATCTAATAACAGTAGTACCTCATAGCATTCTTTTTTTCAAGTCTTCTATTTTTATTCGCTTACACCTGCTGTTCATCTTCTACTGAGCTACAGTCACTGCGTAGTGAAAGTAAACTTGATGAAATAGACATGAGCTTACGAGTCGTTGATCTTGTAGTTGTAGTAGTCGTCACGATTGTATTAGTTCCGTTTCCAGTGAACATTGTAATCACCTGAGAAGGAACATGGCTATTACCGGAATGATTATTCTTCTGGTTAGAAGAAGTTTCGTTGCGAAAAATTAATATTGTTGTTTCTCGTCCGGTTCTGTGATCATGCTCATGCTCATCATATTCGTCAACCTCTTCAACCAATTCAGCCAGTTCATTCAAGTGACCATTGTCCTGATCTTTTTTGTTGTTATTGCTATTCTCGTTCGCTAAGTTTCTCAGTTGAATTGCTCCCATTATTGGGATAGCTGTTGCAGCTCCATAATTTACAGAAGTAAGTGGAGTACAAGTAGTTGAAGTAAATTGTCTAGTGACTAGAGAAGAGCTGCCTGAATTTCCAGGTGAAATGTTTCCAGTACCTTCTCCATTATTGATATTTTTTCCTTTGTTACTTCGTTTGGTATTTGATCTGTTGGTGGTGCCATCATTGTTGTTATTACTTTGCTTGCTTACTTTAGCATGAGAATAAATCCAACGTTGGACCAAATCCATAAACTCCTCTCGGTATCTTCCCGTGAAAAAGATGTAAATGAATGGATTGTACGCAATTGAGGATTTGGCCATGAGTACAGGAATCGGCGTTGCCCACATTGGAAGTACCACTTCGCCCCGAAAACTGCCCCACAAGCAGACTATTGAGTAGGGGCACCACGCAAGAATGAATCCAGCAGCTACTACACCGCTTATCTGTTACGCAACATAGGACAGAAAAACAAAGGGATTGATATGAATTATGCAATAAAAGTACAAAATAATTTCAGATAACTTGTCACATCATGATAAAGGCATATTTCTGTGGTTTTCATTTTGCTCATTGTTTTTATGTGACACCAAATATACTACACTCCAAGGTTCAAGGATGCATTTTAACAATATCATAATTGACATTCGAGGGGTTGAGTGATTATTAATGGAGTAATTCAATTCATCAAAGGTCTCATACAGTAACATAAATTCTAAAGAAAAAGCAAACAAAAGTCTTGATTTCTCCAAGCTTGCATATTTATTTCAATCTAAATGCACAAAGGCACAAAAAACTAATGAAGTGTGCTGACATGACATATCCATCATAATGAAATTATGTTGACTCCTAATTCCTAACCATGTCCGCCATGTTAATTTGAATACAATGCGTACAACATGATGTCTAAATGAAACAGCAAAACTACTAAAGGAGCAATCTTTACTATTCATCCATGAGAATCCCAAAGGAAATATGGTCCTACGCAAATAATGGGGCTCTATTGACATTGCTAGACACTGCAAATTCCTCCAATTTTGTCATTCATACTCATACAATCCTCCAAGCAAAATCCTATTTCAGCTTCCGGTTGTCTACCGGAATCTTTTTTATTTACATCATTAGAGCATACTGGCCTATTTTGGTTTTCTAAGCATATTTTCCATATGTTATATTATTATGTGCCTTTTATGTTTAGAAATGTTATGAAATAATTATAACAACAAAAATTAAAATTTATGAAATTACAACAAATTTATAATTCATAAACACAAAATTTCATTCTTACCCAAGTAAGCTGTAGATCAGATCCTTTCATGTTCCGCTTGTTGACCCCGTTGCTTTGCATCAACGCGTCGGATTGTTTGACAAGTATAATGATTTGGGAATAACAGAAGAGAATGATGAAGAGAGGAAGAAAGACACAGAAAATCGTGACCAGGATGATGTAGATCCGGCTTTCTACAACGAATACATGAAAAGTAAACAAGAAATACATTAGGGAAAAGTTTCAAATGACAGACATCACACCACTACCACAAAACCCCAACTACGCAATTTCAATCTTGCATAGGTATTGCAGACATGTTTCTACTTATCAAAAATTATTTGTGCCTTACTTGTACGTGAACGTTGAATCTCGTGAAAGTGAAAGTATATTGTATGCTTAAATGGATGTATCCTCCAATTATGCTTATGATGTGATTGAATTACCCTTACCCTAATCTGTACAACATTTCACCGTCGTGTTTTTCTACAAGCTGTGTTAACAGTTTGGACAATAAAAACCAAGAATATATTTCAATAAGAAATATAAATTTATCAAAGTACACAAGTAAATTCAGAATAATTTATTTCTTCTCACAGAATTAAATATTTACAAAGAACAAAAGGATTGTTGCAGAGAAGAGAGAGTGCTTTCAAAGCAAGAAAAGAAAATCTTTCGTTATTGTTTTCCCTAGAAAAAACGAGTCTTTTTATAACTGTTATATTCATTCAATCCCTCCTTCGTTTTTATGTAAATGTTTGCAAAATACCTCCCACGGAGAATTTTATATCCATTCATGTGGCATAATATACTGTATTACGTATTTTTATTGTATTTTGATAAAAAGAAAGCACAATAGTCCCTATTTTTCCTATAATCTATTTTTGAATCGGGGATTGCTTCATTTATATTAGTTTAAGCTTTTCTAAATTAGGCATACTGTGTAGATAAATTGATCATAAAAATTGGAACGGCTTATGAAATGGGGCATATGTGGAAGCAATTATCAAAATTATAAGTTTAGTTGGTATAAACTTCTAGTACAACCCCAAAATAGAAACGTATTTTACTTAATACTTTTCATTTACTAAATGCTTTTCACTTCTCTCTTTCCCCTCAATTTTGTTTTCCGCTCGAAGTTCTCCTTCGTTCAGGAGTAAATATTGTACAATAATAATGAAATTTTCATTAGAACAACGCAGGATAAATATGTGTCGTAAAAAAGGAAAATATTAACAGACCCGACCGGACACAGCAAGAAAATTTGCTTAGTAGAGCGTGACGTGTTCAGCTTATTTTCACTTTTATCTTTCATTTTTAGCAAGAACAATCCAACCATTTCACACACATTCGCAAGGAGAAAGATATGTTTTGATATTGTAAGAGAGGGTGTATGAGTTACTACTCAATTTTAGAATTATATTCTTGTGTAACAACTTACCACGATCTTTTGCAACCCAATCCAATGTGCAGCTCAAGCCATAAGGCTCAAATCCATAGTTTCCGAAGCCGACAAGAGGCATCGCAGCCCAGAGCAAAGCAACCACATAGCCGCCAGCGATCATCTTACAAGACGTCCAACAAGTAATTTGGTTGCCTGTGTAAAGGAGAAAGAGTGGGAAAAACATAACAAAAAATGGTGAATAAAATGAGTTACTTGTAAAGTCATTGTTGTCATTTTTCTGGGTAAAGCATAAATATGTAACAGGAAGTTCTTTAATTTCATAGATGACTAACTAAATGACACGTCGCGGTTGTGACAAACCACAAGCTTGTGAAAATACAAAGTAACAGCAATTATTTACGACAAGAAGAAGCCAGTATAATTAAGCGTACAGTACAAAGCAAGACGCATGATACAGAATCTTCAAGAGAAGAAGCCTTTTCGTAAAATTATAATTAGTGCTAAAGCCATTTTGAGCTAAATACGGAATTTTCCTGAGATGAAAGCTTGGATCCTTTTCCCTTTATCTTCGTCGTATTTTCTTCAAAATGTTTTTCTTCTAAAAACAACTATGAACTAAACTAATTAACGGAATACAGTTCAGTGCGTGCAACCTCCAATTAGAAATGCCATATTATTTATTCTACTTCCGTCACTGCGACATCTGTCGCTGAGCATTCTTCGCCAATGTCGAACGAGCAAAAGTAATTTATTTCGTGTTGTAGCAAATCAACAACCCATGCATACATAAAATTATACAAACATACATATTTAGTACAATTCAACTGCATAATAACGTCTTCTTGCAACTAAACGATCACCTACTACTTAATTTAAAATTATGTATGCGAACTTATCCTTGCCTAACTAAGAGATATTTTTTTACATTATCTTAGGGCAGGCTTTTTCTGAAGCTTCATTTTAGGATACTGGATTCAAATTACATTTGAATATCTTTTCAAGTGAAAGTTCCTCAATATTAACTAAAAAAGATTCAAATGATGAGCTTACAACAAAAACGCTTGAGGTTGGTTGGTCGTTGGTTTGTAAAAGTTACATGCATTCAAGCTTTTAATAGTGATACTTTTGTACAGGAAGTACTTTTGTGCTTTTTATGAAAGTATGGAGAAATGAGCATAAGTTGAAGTAGATCTTGTTTATTATGTTCATACTCAACATCACACAAATCAAAAATACAAGCGTTTCTAGTATAACACTTTGTAGATGGACTGGCTAGAAGATATGATGACATTGTGAGCCACGCCGCTACTGCATGATCTTAAATCATGATTCAAAGTCAAGTATTGTTTGGTCATCAAATTATATACTTGTCAACTTTTGAGTGTTCATTAATTTTTTACTCCTTCAATCGAAATCGCAATATGCGTTGGCTCAGTATGACGGATCGTTTTAACTCAAATTCTATCACGAGACTAAAGAAAGCACTTTATCTTTTCTCTTTTATCAATGCAATCATTCAAGTAAGGTGAAGGTGACTCCGAAGACAATAACCATACATCACTGGAATACTTTCTTTGTTCTTGAGACTGGTAAAAGCTTGAGTACTCAAGGAATAACAATTTAAATATTACGTGAACTGGAATATATTCGTCTTCAATTTTTCAATTCCAAGTAAACTCTTCAGGAAGCATTTAATCTGAATAATAGTCCATCTTCCTTGAGATGTAAGTATATTAAATATCACTATTTACTTTCACTCTTACGTACTTCACTCTAGAGAGACCAATCGATTTCAAAATTTTCCACAATCACTTCATCGAATCGAATAAAGTTTCAATGCAAATCAAATACTTGATCAGCTTTGCAAAAGCTTTAGGTATTATTGAAATACTTGATGTGTCAAGCACATAATGTAATACCCCAACAGAGTTTGTAGTGGTGCATTCACTAAGAATTTTCGATTTCGTATGGTACAGTCAACTTTTTTTATTGTTTGTATTTTACTTCACTTTAGTCTTTCAAAGAGAGAGAAAGTAATGCCATCTACGACCTTATTTCACGTTTACACTTCTGAGATAAAAATATTTCCCTTAAATATTTACATTCAGCTCTTTTAGTTCTAGTAATTTTTCGCATGTTCATAAGCTCCTTTGTAATCATTATCGAGCAAATTTAAATATACTAAACAATGTACTATCCTTTTATGCATGAATTTGCGCAATTGGTGCTATTTAATAATGTATAGGATTCCTTTATGCTCCATTTACGTGGAAATCAGCTCAACCGTTCCGGTAAACTACGATGATTATTATTACCAGAACATTACAGGGTCTATGATCATGCCATAATATAATTAATTTTATGGATACTATATCCTGATCTTGCCCTGGGGGAAAATTCTCTTCCTATCCTTTTTGCAAGACTAAAGGGCCGTTTCCACTGCACCCGCAGCTTGAGATGCGGCTTCAAAAAGATGCGGATTTTTGTAGCTGCGCGTTCCCACTGACTTTTGGAAATCAGCAGAAAAAGCTGCCGCATCAAAATAAAATAAATCGACAGCAGAATGATGCCGCATCAATTAATTCCGCATGTTTACACCAAAGTGCAGCTTGTGATGGGCAGCAATATTTTTTGCTGCGCATCCAGTTTTTTTGCTGCTTCTCATAATGTAACAGATTATTTGATGGAACGGTTTCACGCAAGAAAACATCTCTGATGCTTCAGCAAGATGGGACCGTCATAAATACGGCACAGCAAAAGACTAAAGTATTCTCCCCCTTATAAAGCTTTAATGGCTCTGAACTGTGAACGGACCAAAAGGGTCCTCTGTGGATGAAAATACGATCGATCAACGTACAAGAAAATAACTATGCACTGTTCTTATTTTGTTTTTAAAATTCCACGATGCATAAATAGCGCAAATGAATAGAAAATATTTTGGAAATGTTTAGTTACGTAACGCTGTTATCCGCAAGGCTATTCTACGAAAAATGTGCGATCTTTTACTCTATCAAATCTATCATTACAGTTATAAAGTTCAAAACATTCATCATTATCAATATCAACTTTAGTCCTATTTTCATACATATGTATAGTATATTGTGAGCATCCTGCACGGTACCTTCTTGGATAAATTGTTTGTCCATTTTTTAACTTATTTTTACTCAGGTTTTTAACCACTTATTTTTCTTGAAACCACTTTCACTTCAAGTTAAAATGGACTTGTCAGTTATCGTTAATTTATTAGCACGAACTTTGAAGTTGTTATGAATGCACAAAAAAATTAAACGTGGGTTCACATATCAAATGTTCTAAAAATTTTGCAGTAGCGTTACTAACAGTGTACAATGTACAGTCCTTCCGAAAAAACTAAAAATTAACAAGCTTGCCATCATCAGTCAAGTCAAACTCCTCCTAACATTAATAAAACGATGTAAAAAGAAAGTAAAGACTATATTTGGGCATTATGCATATTCATTAAAAACTTTCTCTTGCAAATATTGGTCTCATATGGTCATGAATACCAAATTAAATTAAGCAAGTAATGAGTGAGTACACGTAACTAGTATATTATGCTATATGTGTATCGAAAAAACACAAGGTTTCCTTTTTAAAAAGTCTGGGAGAACGAGACCACTTTAATCTCAGTTGCATGTTGCATATAAAAATGTGTTACTACTACTTTTAATGAAGATATAACGTAGACTGTAAAGCCTTAAAAACTTATTAAAGAAAAACTTTTTTTTTTTGCTTTTTACTCCAAACTATGACTTCAAACATAAAAAAGAAAGCCACAAAAAAGCTATCAAAAAATTGTTTACTAAAAATTGCATCTTACGAAAGCGCAGTCTAATATTATATACATATATTTTTCAAGTCGTTTCATAAACTCACCTTGTGCTGGTTTGCAAGTCTTCAAGTATCGAATCACTGCAATGGCCGTGATTGAGAAGATGCTGGCGACCCCGAGAAAGTAGCAGACAAATGCATAGACTGTACATCCTACAAAGAGAATTGCCCAAAATAAGTTACCATTATTTTGTCATTGTGAATGTCTATTGACAAACAGGAAGTGTTAATATATTGTCCTTAATAGTCTATGATACTACGTCAGATAATGTAAATTGGATAGATGTTTTTACTTCAAGTTTAAGCTCAGGTCGGTTATCTCCTATGATAATTATTTGTGAAGGTTATCGCTAATAAGAGAAGCACGTGCTAATTTACCCTTCTATTCGAAAATGTTTCCATAATAGATTGATGTTTACATAATGAACAAATAATTATTCTGAAGCTTACCGAATTCTCCAAAGTCCCACCGATGCTTAAAGCTCGCTATCGTAGACATTGGGTAGCTGGCAATAGACAAGAGGATATCCACAATGGCCAGATTAACGAAAAATACTTCTGCTGGGCTCAGCCTTCTGTGGCGGAAGCAGAATACGATGAGAGTGCAACTATTACCCACAACTGCGAGGAAGCCTGTGAAACAAGTGAAATTAGAAAGTTAATGAATTTATGCCAAAAAGTTTCATTTTGCTTTCAATTACTCGCAATTGTTTTACATTTTTTGTATAGCACTTACACAAAATGAACATTTTGTACAGAATATATCATAATTAATACTCAATTCAACATCTAATTTTGAAACGAATGATAGTAACTTTCGGAAATCCCCCGCAAGTTTGCTTTCTCTTCCCATGAAGCTTTACTGAGATGAAATTGTTTACGTTTGCAGTCATATTTTATCACGAATTTCAGGGGAAACATTAAGTCGCGGTTTTATTTACAGTGGTTTGGCTTTGGGTATGTGCACCCAACTAAATCGATGTAATGTGGCGATTGTAATGTTGTTTTTAGGGTAACTTTCAGTTGTCTACTCAGAACTCCATAAATTTAGTGGCGTTTCGTAGCATGCACGAATTAACTGTAATGCATTTTGCATAATAAATTAAAAATGAAACGATATGTTAAATAATTAAACGAAGTTCATTTGAAAGCTACCCCAAAAAGTAAAGTTTACTTAAGCTCAGGAATTAATTTTGACTTTTTAACAAAGCAAGTAAAGATGTTTTTAAAGTAAAAAATAGACGATGCTTCTTTATTGCATTGAATTTCGTTTCAAGGCAAAAAAAGGCACACAAAGAAAGACGGTGAAAGTGATATGAAAGTTACGTACAAATACAACAACAGAATAAGTAATATAGTAATACATATATATTCACTTTGAGGCTTGGAAACAAAGACTCCATTATTTTTGGAAGTTCTACTTGAAGTTTGACGACAGCTAAAGTGTACCATTATATTATGTTCAAGTTCGTGAAGAATAGATATGTACTTTAACCAACTTTCACTTACATTAAAAGACTGAGTCTCTGTGTAACTTTTGTGGAAAGTTGTTTCTTGTAAAGATGAAAAGACAGTAAGATACGACTTGTATTGTTGTATGACTCGTAATTTCATGACTTATCATTATCATTATGAAAAGAATGACTCCATACATAGATACAAAGAAAAACTGGAATACTTTTTTTACTTTTCTGTACTTGAAGTAAAATGCTTTATTATTTTTTGATAACTTATGAAACACGGGCTTGTTGTCAATAATACATTTTCCATTTTCGCATTAGAAAAGCTACACTTCAGAAACAGAAATCACTTTTCTCATAAAAAAAACTTTTAATGGCCGAAGGGATTGAAATTTACTCTTTAGTATTTAGTTCGTATTTCAATTATATCATGTATCATAGCATGTCCAATGTAATTGCATGTCAGACATAAATATATTCGCAAAATTGATGTAACAAAACTTTGTGCTTGTTAGTGAGAGTAAGTTCAAAGCTTCGTTGCCTGGACTGGTGG
This sequence comes from Entomobrya cf. arborea Gr-Col-00668, assembly GCA_034699025.1. Classification (NCBI taxonomy): domain Eukaryota; kingdom Metazoa; phylum Arthropoda; class Collembola; order Entomobryomorpha; family Entomobryidae; genus Entomobrya; species Entomobrya cf. arborea Gr-Col-00668. Next base: position 41,555 of record JAQIWN010000205.1, read on the forward strand.
TGGTAGCTGAATAGACCATAATTAGAAGGAGAATTGGGTAACCTTATTTTCGAGTTGCTTTTAATGAGTGAGAATGTCAAAGCGGAAATTTTATCACTTCAAAAGGAATATGTACGTATTTAGGTACATTTGAATGAAGTGGCTAGCTGTTCACACTTTTTTATCCTTCATTTCACCTACAAGGCTTCACGTTGAAAGTGATGATGGTGACACGTTTATGTTTAACCAGCAAACTGGGAACAGGGATAAAAAAATGCAAGTGGGAAACACGAGCGAAAGGTTGAATTAGGGATTTCTTGTTTTAAACTGAATAGCTTTTAAAAGATTTGATGGTAAAGTCAACATGAAAAGAGTTTTTACAGCTTATAAACGGTTGCTTATTTCGGCGAGCATTTTATGCCCTACTCCAAGGACAAACTATGTGACAGCATGAAAACAGGATTTGTAACTTGCAAAGAGAAAAACGTGAATCGTACATTTTTGCTCAAAAACAAAAAATTCTATTAAGTGTATTTGACTTGTGAGAAAGCATGAATACTTTCAGAAATGGTTTTTCCTGTGATTGTGATTTAAGTCACATAGTCACATGTTTCCCAAGACTCATTTTTAAATGAAACAACTCCTCATGAAATTCTTGTTTTCTTGTATGCAGCAATATGAACATGACACTTGACGGACGTTGATGTACTAAAGTACAGTAGCATCATAGTCGGTCACGTTTAAACATTACGCAATAACATGTCTTGTAAGTTAAGTCAAGGGCATTTAAAAAGTTGAAGGGTATGCGTTCTTTCTAATTCTAAATGATTATGGTACATGGAATCTTGAAATTCAAACAAAATTTATTCGTTTCAACAAGCGTCGACAATGCTGATTTAGTGTTTATATGTATTAGTCAACTGAGAAGTACACATGTTTTTTCTTTATCCAGGGCATTCACTTGAACGTCAACCACATTACATTTGTTATGAAACGAAAACCACATGTCAAAATGGATCCATGAGAGCTCAATGAAATTAGTCTATTAAATTTGTTTTTGTTGATGGCATGGACTAAAAACTCAGAGTTTGTGGTTTTTGTGCGCATTGGAACTGGATTTTTGTGATATGGCTTTTATTTTATAGACATGACATACTCTCTTGGCGACATTCATCGGATCGGATTGAATCATCAATTGCAAGCGTGATCATCTCAGACACAGACACAAAATGTTCTAACGTAAACATTTTCATTCCACATGAGTTCACTTTTCGTGAGAACAAATTTCTAACAAGTATATGGAGCTATTTTATGTGTTTGTTGACAGTTGATTAAAAGTGAATGTAAGGAATTGGTTTCACATAAATTGAAACTTATGTAATTTTCCCACATCAATAATAGCACCATTTGTGTGGACCAAGAGTTATCAAGCATCAAGTTTACTCTATGAAAACTTTAATTGAAACAGTTTCCGTCATAATCAAACTATTTTCCTGTATTATGTATCGCTCTAAGTAAATAAACGAAATTCACTTTCTTTCCTATAAATTGCTCGAAGTCCTTGAGAGATTATAAAAGCTTCTTTCGTTGACGTACACCCATTTAATCATTTAAAACTAATTTTACTCAGAAAGGAAAGCATTAAATTGTTGTTATACTGCAGAATTACACCTATTGTAATAGTTTACTATTCGTCAGTGAGGCTTGTGGTTAACAAAAGGGATTCATGTGCTGAGTGGTTTGTTTAGCTACTTTACTTTGAGGGGTAATAAAAGATGAAATGCGTTATTTTTTACTTACAAAAAGTCACGAGTAGACATCCAAAGAATCGATCCCCAGTCCATGAAAGCTTTGATTGAAACCTGTCATCGTTTTCATTCGTCTTGATGGACATATTGATAATATTTCCTTGATCATCTTCAGTTTTCCCTTTTTTCCTTTGTTCGCCAGTTTCAATATCAAACGTTATGATTCCAGGAGAAACAGAAGCGTTGGTTTCGAAACCTGGTGGTTCCTCGTTATGATTATGACGAGTGTACGATGTGAATGTTAATGGCTCAAAGGGACTCCCAAAGTCAATCCCATTTTCATTTCCAACACCGTCTTCATCGAGGTCGTACATGTAATCTGCTGGTTCAGATGTGGCTCCGATGGGATGGATTAAAATTGTCAGCATTGCTGGCAGAAGCCAAGGAACCAAAAATCTAACTTTCATGTTTGCGGTTATAAAAAGAAGTTGAATATAATTGCTTCAAAAAAGCCAAAGATGAAAGAGTTTTTTATTCTTTTTCAACAACCTTAGGCTGCACTTCAAATCTTGTTTGAAAGTTCAAAGTAAGTAATACAATTTTGCACTGCTTTCACTATCTGAAGAAATCAAAAAAAATTGAATGGCCAAATACCTTTTTGGTTTAATGATTTAATATTGAAGTTTTACTACTTTTCTAATAGTGCTTGAAAAGTGTCCATTTGGTTGAACCAGTAAAATGTAATTGTTGGTTTATGTTCAATGTAAACACAGTATATGTGATGTATACGTTGAGCGTAGTGAGAGCAAGAGCTTGGGAGAGTGCAGTCCGTACTGGTTGGCAGACAAGCTGCGAGTGAAAGTGGTGAAAGTTTTTCTTCTACTTTAAGTACCACAGACAGAACATCAGAGCAACAAAAAGCCGAGTGATAAGAGTGTGTGAACTTTCTCGCAGT
>JAQIWN010000206.1:0-44189 GCA_034699025.1 Entomobrya cf. arborea Gr-Col-00668
ATTATTTACATCCTGGTCTTTCTTGTGATACCAATTTCATGCCGGTTTGCCATTTAGTGGACTTGCGCTTTCCTCGTTAGTGCTAAATTATTAATCGATTGTCATTATAAGAAATATGTTTTTTTAATTATTGCAAAAAACATTCAGAGCGACTGCTGTGGCTACGACTACTGAGAACTGGAATAAGAATAAATTTACAATTCTTAAGAATCGATAATTTGTTAACTGTTTATAATATAATATATAATCCATATAATTTTAACGCTTTATATTGTTGTCTAACGCATATGTAAAGTTTTGAATTGCGATACTGACTATATTAACACACCATTTGTTATACAACCAATCATGCTATCGTAATATGACATGACTGATTTTCTTGTAATTCTGAACGAACTTCCGAAATAAACTGAGATGGGTTTAATTGCAGCAAGCCTACGTTTCATGAAAATTTCTTGTTTTCTTCCACCTCGCCTATTTATTTCCCAAAGAGCGTTTGTGGTTTTTTCATATCCCTCCATCAGTAAAGGAAATACGAGATAAACAATTATTAAGTCTAAACCAGCACAGCTTAATGGAAACCAAATCAATGAATTCGGAATGACGTCATTATATCTAATTGATGCAATGATACATACGGATATCAACCAGAACAGTATACTAAGAAGTAAAGTAACCCACTCAGACAGGATTTTGTTGAACATTTTGTTGACGACATCAAATTCAGTGTAAGAGGACACAAACAGGTTATCTGACATTTTAACGCGGGTTAAATTTGTGACACATTTTGTCTGCATTTCGATCCAATAGAATAGCAACGTTACGAAAAGTCCATAAAGACTGGTTGCCTGAAGTAAGTATAAGCTCATCAGAGAAAATTGAATTGCAGTTGATATCCTGCAGTCGATATTGAACAAGATTTCGTTATGAAACAAGTTGTAAAAGGGATCCAAGTTTTGTATGGCCGAAAACCCTGGAACTCCTATCAGCATTGCAATAAGCCCGTTGAAGGTTAAGCATACAAAGTTTGCAATGAGCTTCCATTTAATTGAATCCTCGATTTTGACATTTTCTGAGGTTTCCAATTTGGTGCACAAATTTTTTAATCTTTCAAATGCCAAGGCAATGTCTTCCCCGTCATTACAAATGGACAAGGCAAATAGGACATCAAATGCAGAAATGATTAAGAAAATTAAAGTTAACAGGATATAAATAACATCCTGTTGAGAAGAATTTGAGAAAGTGTACAAACTTGATACGAAAGTAAGTATACCGACAATACCAAAGACGTCAATCAGAAAAAGCAGGTTTTTCCGTAAGGTTGGTTTTCCTTTGAATTGTAGAGTTTTGGTGGTTTTTTCCCAATGCAACGGAAATCGACCAGGAAATTTGCCGAAATATTTGAAACAATAGTCAACTGCTTTTATGCAGTGAATTGATGGATATGAGTTATTAGACTGCATTCTGGTCTTCCCAGCCACGTATTACGAAAGGAATGAGTGATATGATAGACTAAAAGATTTGTTTTAGAATTTAATTTGAAATAGAGCTTTTATTACTACATAAGAATTTAGCTAAACACATTTATTCAAAATAAGCAAACGAAGCTAATTGAAGAAATAGCTTCTAATGTTTTAGCTTTTTGAAACTTTGTCTGTACCAACAAGAACAGGACTGAGCAAAAAAGTCAGTTGGAAAGCTGTGGTGAATTTGATTTCCACTAAAGAATTTGACAGTTGAATATTTGCAAATAATTAATTGAGGTTCAACTTTCGACCGTACATCAGAATATATTTATTATGTAGTATAAAAGATTTCTATAATTTTTAGGTTAATTGATGTTATATTAATTATGTTTCAATCTGCATTGTTTAAGTATTGTTAATTCAACTTTTCTAAGTGACAGCGTTATGAAAATACATTTCAAATTTTGAGAAGCAGACAATCCTTTGGTTACGTCAAGGTGACAGAATTTTTTAAGCGTTATTGAGTTCAGTTGACCCTGTAACCGCTTTAAATTTTTGCAGCTGAACATTCATATTGTTGTGAATTCTCGCTATCCCGCAATAACCATAAAATGAAAAGACAATCATATGCAAGCACGACATCGTGAAGACATTTGAGGTGTCATCGTAACCAAAGGCGTTCTTATGTTAGCTTCTTAATTTCGAGTCGTAAACTCTCCTCCTATTGTCTCTTTCCTCGTAAATCTTTAATTTAAGCCGGTTACCGAACAATGTTAAAATATAACCACAAATCAAATGCGTTCAATACGAGGTAAAGTTTGCATTATATTCGAGCGAAAAGATTAAAAAATTATGAAGTGCTTTATAATTTTAATACAATGCATGTCTTTGCAAACTTATAGTCCCAGTAATCCTACTGTGAATACGTCAACTAATGTTTAATATACATCGCTGCCTGTCTAAAACTTTTGTGTTTATTATTTATCTAATGCACGACGTTTTAAAGCAAATACTTTTAGGTAACTTTGATTTCCCGTAGTAACTAATCATAAATTATATAAACAACGTAATAGATGCAAATATTTGATTTTTAAATTTACATTAAACAACTAAAAATTAGACACAATAAAGTCATAATCATAAATACTGGGATTTGACTAAGAATTCTGTGACGTCAACCTTATTATGTCAAATTCATCTTTTCTACATAAACATTTTCCTACTGATATTTATTTTATATGATTCGCTACTGATACTACATTCTAAAATATATATATGTAACGTTTGTAAGTGCGATACCACTTAAATTAACACTGCATTAGTTATACAACCAATCATGTTATCGTAAAATGACATGACAGTTTGTCTTGTAATTCTAAACGAACTTCCGAAATAAAATGAAATGGGCTTTAATGTAGCAAGCCTACGTTTCAACAAAATGTTTTGTTTCTTCCACCTCGTCTTGTTCTATCCCAAAGAATGCTTGATGTCTTTTCAAATGCCTCCATTAGTAAAGGAAATATGAGATAAACTATTATCAGGTCTATACTAGCAGCGTATAGAGGAAACCAAATCAACGAATTTGGAATGACGTCGTGATATCTTATTAAAGCAATGATACATACAGACATCAACCAAAATACTATACTAAGTGCCCAAGTAATCCACCCAGATAGGATGCTGTTGAATGTTCTGTTGACAACATCGAATTCAAGGTAAGATAACACAAACTGGTTATTTGGCATTTTAATGCTGCTCCAAGTTGTGATACATTTTGCCTGCATTTCCATCCAGTAGAATAGCAACGTTACGAAAATTCCACACAAACTTGTTGCCTGAAGAAAATATAATGTCATCAGAGAAAACCTTAATGCAGTCGTTACTCGAAAGTTGCAGCCGATGTTGAAGCATATTACGTTGTGAATTATGTTGTGAAACGGGTCCAAGTTTTGTAAGACGGAAAATCCTGGAACTGCTAATAGAAATGCTATTTGCACACAAAAAGATAAGCATACAAAGTTTGCAATGACCTTCCATTTAACTGATTTCTCTTTCGTGACAATTCCTGAGGTTTCCAGTTTGCCACACAAATATTTAAGCCTTTCAAATGCCAACACAATGTCTTCACCATCGTTGCAAATCGAAAAGGCATATTGGACATCAAATACAGATACGATTAAGAGTAACAAAGTTAACAGGATATAAATTACATCCTGTTGAGAAGAATTTGAGAACGTGTACAAACTAGACACGAAAGTAAGTATACCGACAATACCAAATACGTCAATGAGAAAAAGCCAGTTTTTCCGCAAGGTTGGTTTTCCGTTGAACTGTAGAGTTTTGGTGATTTTGTTCCAATCCAACGGAAAGCGACCAGGAAATTTGCCGAAACACTTGAAACAATAGTCGACTGCTTTTATGCAGTGAATTGATGGATATGAGTTAACCGACTGCATTCTTGCCTTCTTAGTCATGTAAAAAAAGAGTGTATTTTGAGAGTTTAATTTGAGTGTATTGGATAAAAATTTAGCTCAAAACTTGTATTCGAAATATCCAATTGAAAATGTAACACTTCTAAATTTAATTCGTTTTTTTAACTCTACTTATGCACACGACTTGAGCCCCATTTGAACCAAGGTGAACAAAACTGACTAAGACGTAGGTTGAAAAGTTATGGTGAGTTCACAATTTTCACCAAAGCATTGGACAGTTGATAATTTCACTTGCAAATAATTAATTGACTTTCGACTTTTGATCCTACATCCAAATATATTCATTAAGTATTTTAAAATAATTCTACAATTCTTATGAACAAAACTTATTAGATATGTAGGTTGTTTGAAAAGCTGTGATTAGTTTTTAATTTCCAATAAAGCATTTGAAAGTTAAATATTTTATTTCCAAAAAATTAATTTATGTTCGACTTTTAACCCTATCTCAGAATATATTTACTATGTATTTTAATATTTTTCAATACTTTGTATGTTAATATTTTCTCACACTATGCCATTTAAATAGTTTTACCTCTGCTACTTTAAATGACAGCTTTATGCAAGTTTATGCTAAATATTTAATACTCATACCACTTTTTGGTTATGTTATGGTGACATTCAATTTCTAAATGCTATAGAAGTCCGTTCGCAATTTGCCTACTCTTTAAATTTTGACCGAGTTACGTATTCGTTTTATCTTTTCAAGTCAGCAATCACCCATTACAAAGTTCAAAAAGACATTAATATTATTGGACATAAGAGTTATGGATCCAACCAACAAAAAACGACATTATGAAGACGTTTGACGTGCCCTCGTAACCACTAGCGTGTCACAAATCCTCCTTCTCGTTTCCTCTTTCCCCTTAAATTTTTATTTAAGCGGGGAACTTTAGAATAAATAAACTGGAGAATTAAACCGCAAATATAACGTATTCAGTATGTCATAAGGTATTAACCATATTTGGCTAAAACCAGTCTAAGATGAACATGAAACATTAGTAATACATTTTGACAAACTTTATAATTTAACGATAATAGACACCTCTGCCATATAAGAGGATCTATAGCCATATTGCGTAAACGCCACCAATAATTATTAATTTTACACCACCTAAAGCTTTTAAGTTTTTTATTTGATTAATGTACTAAATGTTACGAACCAACAATTATGGATAGCTTACAATTTATTCCTTACTTGTTAAAGAATCATTCAAACAAAGTCATATAAGGAAATACTAAAGTTTTAAATTTGTGCTTTAAAGCTGCAAAATGAACGTTACACAACCATACTTCGTATATACACGTATTCAACGTAGCTATATGTGACGTCATACTTGTTATTTACCATTAATAAGTTATTTGCCATATGAAATACAAATATATCAACCCTTTACATATTACAGATAGTAATGCCAATTTTGCTAATGTGTGACCACAAAAAGGATTCTCTAATAAGTTAAATAGTACATGTATCACACCTCTTTTCAAAGAATATGCGTACCGCAAAACCAAATCCAGACGTTCACTTTATGCACAATGTATTCAGTAAATAAGTTAATGTTGCTCAAGTAAGATGCTATTTAAATAGTTGTCGTTCGTCTGTACTGGATATTCTTCTGGTATATTGTCAGTAAAAACCGCAATATCCTCGTTTTACCTTATTGCAGTTTTGCTTCGGCTGAGAAAGTTACAAAGACAAAAAGGTGAACCAGCTCACAATTTTTTTTTTCATACAGATGTGTCTTCTCCTTTACAAAGTTAACATAGTCATACAATCAAGCTAAAGAGAACTTTTTTTGGAAATGGACAAACTGAAAAGAAGCAACGCTTTAAGGCGACACACTATTACTGAATTATATACACGCCCACCCATCAGATTGATAAGAAGGTTTTCCTCTGTGGAAGAGCACTACGAAACTGAGCGACGAAAAACTATTTCATGCTTTCAACGTCTTAGCTTGGAAGTTGGGAGTTTCTCAGCATCACAATTATTCCAAGATGAGGTGGACAATAAAACTAAATTGCAAACATCTGTTGAAGGATACAATGTAAGTTAAAGTTTGTACTTGCTAAATTGACTTTTATAAAAAATTGTTTTTCATAATTTTACAAATTCAATTTTAGCTTCCGGATCTTTACGTAAATATCATGTGCACTTTATTTCCACAAATACAAGCTGGAAGTGAACTTGAGTTGAATGACCTAATGGTACATTTAAAAAATGTGTTTCGTCTTTCTGATGAAGAGCATAGTCGGTTGATGGATGTCATCAAAATAACCGAGGTTTTGATGCAAATATATTTGTAACGGTTTTAGAAATAAGCATTTACATTAACTAATTTTAATTGTAATAAAGCTTCCCCAAAAGATGGTCAATCTGGAAATTGTAGAAGCCAAAAATATTCCTCCAACTGATCATGATGGCTCTTCAGATCCTTTTTGCATTGTTTTCGTTAACGATAAAGACGTGGCGCAAATGACTCATGTTATAAATGACAATCTAAACCCATTTTGGAGAAAATACTTTACCTTGTGAGATATATAATGTTTACGTAAAGCTTGAGAAATTCAATATTTATTGGAAACTGATCAGTTTATGTTCCATTTCTCTTCCTAAATTTTAGAAAGATTGATGATCTGGTAAACGATGTGCTTCATGTAGAAATCATGTATGCAAACTGAATACATTATTTTATTTTAACTTAACCAATAAGTCAAATACTACTAAAATGTATACGTCTTTTAAATTTAAACAAATTTTACACAGGAATTACAATGAAAAAACGAAAAGATTACGGGATCGAATTAAAGGGTTTAAGGACCTCAAATCTCCAGGGTATCTTGGTATTTTATTTTGTGACATTGTCAATGCTCGCTCAGAGCACGAATTTATCGGTTCCATAAAAGTACCAATATGGGTAAGTTCGTAGTTTTTAAATAAACATTTTAATGATTTAATCAATTTACCAAAGAAACAAAAACTTTATTTATAATTTTATAGGATGTGCGCACAAAACCATTTGAAAAGTGGATCGGTATCGAAAAAGGAGATGTATGCCGAGGGAAAATATTTTTGCGTGTAGCCCTTGGGTATCAGAAAAGCCGAACTGCTGCCTTTGAAGAATTTCTCAGAATGCTCCATTTACTAGTTATTTACGAGTTAGACCATGGATCTAGCCAAGATATCCCATTTTATTGGGATGAGCACTTTGAAATCAGCTCAAAATATATTTTACGTCAACTTAAATGGCAATGCGGACTTTCGTCCACAGATGTTGTATTAGCTAAATGGATTGTCTACACAAAAGTCAATTCGATCTTTCCACTAAATGCAAACATGATGTTTTTATTGATGGATGATGTGATGGAACGTGTTGCAAAACGAGAATATGATATTAAACAGGTATTTGATAAATATATTGCATTTGTCTGCTTTGGTTTATTACTCTACTGAATATGATTTTTTTAGATTCCACTTATTCGTGACAGCACAGTTCTATTTGTGGAGTCAATTATTAACTTTTTGACAAATATTCACGACGTCTTCCCATGTGATATTTTGTTGGAGCACCTGAAACACATGATAAAGTATATACCTTAACTAAATACAAACATTTGTAATAAATTTAGTTATAACGTTTAACAGATAACCGCCATTAACATTTTTTCTTCCTCGACTACAGAACTTTAAGCCTAGTTCTTGAGCTACTTGACAGTTGTGCCAATCGTCACGGTGTAATGATTCCTTTTCGAAAATCAGATCTTATATCTCGTGTAAAAGAGTCTTTGAGAAATGGAGCTCACAAATTGTAAGTAGAGTTTAATACAAAGTATCGGGTCATTACTATAGCAGAAAGTATATACAGCTGTATTTTATCTTGTTGACAGCTACGAAAAGGTGTTTACGAAGTGCTCCACTCAACATTCAAACAATGGCCAAGATCCACTTTATCTGACACTGCAAATTTTGTTGAAAACGGGTCATATTTTAAACGAAGATCTTCGGCAGGGCTTACAATCAATCCAATCTGACTTTAAAGCGTAAATTCATATTGAAGAGATATTTTTTAAATGTCATGCAGGATTCATACGAACACAGTAATATTGATGCTTATATGCATATTTTAATTTTTAGGGTTCTTGGCGTAGACTATTTTTCAATAACATATCAGATTTATGATGAAAAATTTGGGAAATTGGTGAAAAGTATAATGGAGCAATACATTGTAAGCTTTGTATTCTCTGACGAAAAGCCATCAACAGAAAATTACGACGAGTTGGATGAAGAATCTCCATCCGTTAAAACAGCTCAGACCGTCATTCAACTTTACTTTGTTGCAAAAAACTTTGCAGGGTAATTTTACATGTATTTTTTGAAAATGTAGATTTCCGTTTATTTTTTTAAACTATCAATTCACAATTGTGGTCTTGGCAATTTTATAGATACGTACCAAATAATTACCTGGACGAAAATGCTTCCTCATCAGAATTTTTATTGACTCGGTACTATAACGATTGGTTCTTCTACGGTGTAGCTGTTTGGATAGACATACTTCGACGAAGGATAACAAAATGGGTGAAAAATTCGATATTATATTCAGATCATCATCAGAATGACGACTACAGTGATGTGTTTTACCATAACAATAACGAACAAGCTGTAAACAACAATTACTATAACACATCAGCTCGTGACACGGCTGAAATGTTTCATGCGGTATACATATGACCTATAACAAAATTCATGAAAAAATGCTGTTTGGTGCGTAAAATACACAGTTTGTGTAATCAAATACGTATTTCTTACAGATTTATAAATTTTGGCAGTCACTTGGGTGGCAAAATCCTCATCAGGCATTTAAAATAGTTCGAAAACTACTAGAGGTAATATTATGATTTCGAAACGTGGAAAAGAAGTTTGGACAAGTGGTAATGATTCTATCTTACACTTTAGGAATTATATGGTCATTTGATTTACTATGCTGCCCAGTTGCTGGAAGTGGTGAAAACTTGTAAACCTCCAATACACAAACAGTACGAAGATACAACAATTTTTGAGTTCTTGAATAAGGTACTTTCAACAATGTTTTTAAGACTTCTAACAAACATTCACCTAAAAATGTTAATCGGTTTTAAATCATCATGTGGTTGATTATTTTAGAGTTGTATGGAAATTAAAAACATATACTACGTAAAGCATGAGGTGAGCACTTTAAAGGGAGAACTTAAAATTGAAGAATTTATTGAACAAATAGCGTTATCAGATGCTTGCTCATTGCAAGAAAAAACTGAAGAATACGACCAGAGTATCACTGTCATTACAGTTGAAATGGAGAAGCAAGTAACAGACGTCATTGAAAACATTTTGAAACACTGTAATAGAATCGTAAGTTTAACATAAAAAATAATCAGTTGCTTTGCTAAATTGATGGGTTTTAGGCAAGCAAAAGTGAGTCCTTAAAATATACATTACTCAAAAGCGTTTGCCTTTATCTGTTGTTAGATCCTACCAAAATTTGGGTATTTGTTCAATGAGTTATGTAAGGTGGATAAACTAAATTCAGCCAATGAAGCACATCAAAGCAAAGAGCAACAAAGATTAATTGATTATCTTAGTACCTGCATTACTATTATGAAGGACAACCTGGAATTTGAGACTTTTGCGCAAACACTGGAAAAACTTTGGGAAGAAATTTTAGAAAAAATGAATAATTTTGTGAACAATGGTTTGGAGGTGAGTAAGTATATTTAAATTTCGTTTTGAATCTTAGACTATTTAGAATATTTTTTTTGTTTTTGTTGCTATCAGACCGGTCAGAAGTCGGATTTTTTTCTTAGAGTGAGAAATGCGCTAACAAATCTGTATTCATGGCTGGTTGAAAATCACTTTCAAGATGTAAGTGCTGGTCTTTCTTGTACAAAAACCTTTGAGAAGTATGAAAAATTAAAAGAAAGGCTGCGGAACCTCCAAGAAGCTTTGCAAAGTTTGAAGGCTGGATATTATGAAAGGCGTCACAAAAGACAACAGCTAACAGAAAAACCTGCAATTGAACATGGAAGTATTACGGTGCGCACGTGCTATTCACGCAGCACAAGTGAACTTGTAGTTGAAGTGCTGAATGCTAGAAACCTCAAAAGTTATGATTCCAATAGTAAGTTCACTTTTTTATTGTAAAACAAATGGTAATAATATATTGGTAATTTACGAAAGTAACACTATGTGTATTTAAATTAGACTTAAGTGACCCATATGCAGTAGTAAGTTTAGTACCAAGTGAGTTTTTCACTTTACAACCAACGTTTGTGACGAAAGTACAATATAAAACGCTTTATCCACTGTTTGAGGAAACTTTCAAGTTGTAAGAATATCTTAACGTTATAATTTTTGGTGAAACAAGAGAAGATAGTGAAAACATTACAATGTATGTTTGCAGCAAATTACCCAAGGAAGAGTGTAAAACAGGTTTTGTGCTAATTATATTGTACGATCGGGATTATTTCGGAAGCGAGTACATGGGTGAAGTACTTTTTCCATTGTCAATTGCAACGGACGTGGAATCGGAAACTGATATTTTAAAACTCTCACAAAACTTTTTATCAATATGCAAACCAGATGCCAGTGACATAGAATACTTGCAGCGATTTGAACAACGTTTGTGGGACAAAGATGCTATCAAGTTTGCTCAGCAGGAAAGACGGAAGATACAATGAGACTGCGAATCATAATAATGCTTTATCTGAGGTGAATAAGACTCTGTTATTTTACATATACTTATTTGTTTACTAAGGATATAAATAAAATATGATATTCTTTGGTAAAAATTTAAAAAAATCAAATGTTGAATATACATGTTTTGTATGAAGGTTTATTTTTAAGTTTTTGTGTGTAGCTAAAGCATTCATGGAGCATTTATGAAGCATTTCAAATAATAATAATTGATCCTGTGTGCAGTAGGTTATATCTTCATATAAGGAATCGAACGGTATATTATTTTAAGATTCATTTATATGTATTACATATATTAGTGGACAGGATATAGATTTTTCACTTATATATTATCAACCGATTCTTAACTTCCAAAAATTATAACCGAAGTAACAAGCTTGAAACTGACATTTCTACACATGGCTTCAAGTTGGTCGGTATGCTGGCTATTCTGTCATTAGTACATGAAATTACACTGAACCCATACGTACAGTTTACCAAAATTTTGAAATTGTTTATTTTATTTCAAACTCATTCAAATTCGATATTTAGCTTTACTTGATTTTCTGCCTCGAAATAATTCTGTTAAAACATTATCTGGCTGGTGGACGAGACACTTGTTTTTGTTTTTAGATCTGTCTAAAAAAAGGTTCCACTGGTTACTTGTTTACAAAATATACTCAAAACATCGTTTTATCAAATTTACTTATGTAGAGATGTGTATACATAATAGGGTTTACGATAATATCATGATTTATAGATTCAAAGCGACAACTAGTTACATTACATTAAATTATATTATAAAGACATTAATTGCACAACATTAATTTTTATTTAACCAATTTTTTTAAATATATAAAATCAAAACGTGACTCAAATAATTTACATCTTTAACTTACATATATTCATGCAAAAGAAAGTAAATTCTATACATTCCCATAAAAACCGTATATTATGTATGTCAAAAAAATGAGCTAAGCTTAAGAAGTATTCAAAAGAAAGCTAAGAAAGTTATGAGGTAAATTCAAAACCTCCAAAACACATTTCTAACATAATTTATTCAGTACAACAAGAAGTGGATCATGTTTTCATAACAATCCACGTGTACTATTATAGTTTGCCTTTTATTTAAGTGCTTCATTAGTTGACCATTATGTATGTTATAGAGTTCTGTTGGATTGAACTTCTATATTCTCATAATCGGCGTGTTCATTTACTCTTGTTTGGCCCTAATAATTTAGACAACGAAAAACTTGTTTTTGTTTCTCTAATATATCATGTAGTATGTCAAAGGAGTGAATACTCAAATGAAATCGAGATAATTCTTGAACAAAAACATTTAGTTACAGAAAACACGAACTATGAAAATATGAGTAGTGACAGTGACTACACCTACCTCTTGAGACAAAACAGTATTTGAAATGAAGTAATTGACAATCATTTTATTCAAAATTGAACGCTTAAGAAGTTCAAACGTTAACTTTGTTTACGATAACAATCTTTGTTCTATTCTCCTAAGCTTAGTTTAAACTATTAATTATATGCGATATGTCAAAAATGTTGATTTTAGGACAAGTCACGATTTTCCTTTATTCTCAAAATGAAAAACATTAAGCTAGAGCTAGCAATTAAGTAAGACAATCAGTTATTTGTTTAAAATAGTTTAAAATAGTTTAAATAAGGCGATCTTAGTAAGTACAATACAAATTCTACAGTTTTGAGCAGTTATTTAATCAGACTCAGAATCAGTTAGTTTGTTTACAAATCTTCATAACCTAAAACGAAAAACAAGTTGTCAACAATTTCTTCACTAAACTAAAGAATAATATGACAAACAAAAACCATCTTAAATTAAGATAACTTACTTCTTATAAAACGGGTTGTTTTTGAAAACACGTTTTACAAGGTGACCGTACACGCAAAATATAAGTACTTAAAATAAAATATAATTTCCATTTTATCAGGTTCAAATTATTTTATTTAAACTGGAGCAGAAAAGACATTTTAGTGTCAAACGTTGTTGGTGCTTCTAGAATACTTGTCGAAACTAGATATTTCACCAACCTCAAAACTGCTACACAAACCTTTAAAACACGGTTGCTCAACTATTTATATTTTGTTTCTTATACACGTGCATCTAAAATCTTAGTTTTCCTTTAACAATTTTGCCTAATAATTACCGCCAAAAGTTCATCAACTTAGACTTAGACATCAACTTTAAGTACCAACTTGTCTTCTTGCAAGCCTCGAGATGTCGTTTAGAATTCATGCAAGAGCCCACTCTTCCAACGAAAAGATAGAAAAACAGTCACCCCAAATAATTCAGTGTTTGAAAGCGGTCAACTACTCCTTCAAGTGCTTTCAAGGAATGCCTGGTCTTTGCCCATTGAAATGGAATAAAAACACTCAAACCATTCAGTACACGGGAAAACGAACACTTCAAAAGCATTGGTTTTTTCTGCTTGATGTATTCGGTATTGTTGGATTCCTGACAACCATTTCTTGTATTCATACCTTTCTCAACTACTCTCAACACAGTGTGATTTATATTTTATTCTCCATCGTTATCCTCCTGATTTCTATATTTGATTGTATTTTTTCTCTAACACTGTGTAATTCTGGCGAAGATGTTGTCCTGGCTATTGAACGGCTCAAATATGTATACGAAAATCAAAGACCAAATCAACGGGCAGAAAATACAGACAAGATGAAATGGAAACTCATTTCTTTCTTATTGCGCTATTTCATCACATCAATGATTGGTCTGTTTTCCACATTTCCATTCTTCTCTGTTCTTGAAAATGTGGACACATATTCAAGTTTAATAAATAATGTACTGGGTCCTTATGTCAATCATCTGGCTTTAGTAGCTATCCGAGTCTTGTTGATGATCTTGCATCATATTCAGGCCTGCAGTCTTTACAGCATTTACTTAGCATTGCTGTTCTACTGGCTGGAAATGCAGGAAAAATGTATCCAATCATTGGAATCCATTGGCAATTCACATGATACGTTTGTGAAAACTTACACCACACTGCAAATTGTAAACAAAACTTGGGAGAAAGTACTCTCAGATTGGGTATTCTTGCTTTTAAGTATACTGTTTTGGATAATAGCTGCAAGTGCAATCGCTGTCATTAGGTTCAGGGATGAAATTCCAATCTTGGTATACTTGTTACTTTTTGCTTGTGTTGTTGGAGATGGAAGCGTGGTTGTTTGGGTGTTTCCGTTTCTCACAAGGGGCTGTGAAGCAACAACAGCAATACTTTGCGAAAGAATGAAACGTACTGGAAGTCAATCTTTGGTAAGACGAAAACTGCAAGCTTTAAGGCCAATATCAGTAAAATTTGGGGGGACATTTCCAATAACTAGAAAGACGATATTGTCATATTATGATGCATTAATTGTAAACATCGTCAATGGTATTTTACTTTAAATGACTAAAAACCAGGGGCAAACTTAGCTTAGTACCTGATAGTATAGTTGTATTAGAGTCTAAACATTTTTTTCGTTTTCGACTCTTTAGATTAGTGCAAATTAGTTGGCATGAGGCAAAAAACGTATTGATTTGAGTGCTAAATTAATTAAAAATAAATATGTGATAAACATTATATACTTTTGTAACAATATTGTATTCCAATTATTTCTACGGTTAAAAAATATGTACTTTAAGAATTATTAGGAATGGTCGCATAAATTAATGGGGTTATTTAGCGAGGTAAATATTTTTAAAACTTTTCATCTTTAGATTTAAGAAAACTTTTCAACTTTTTATTTCTTAGGCTATAGAATTGTTAGGAAAGCAATATTTAAAGTACATAATAGGTATATGCGTTCCGGAAATTTCTAGTTTTTAGTAATACGTCTGTATATCTGCATTTAAAATATTAACATATGTAGACCACTACAATAATATGATATATTTGAACTTAACTATGAATCTAGTATGCAATAAATTTAAAGCAAGAAGTCAAAGAAATGCTATTGTAAAACATAAGTTCTATCATTTATGTACAGGACCATAAAAATTCTATGATTTAGGAAATTCGGTATTTAGTTTATAATTCTACCAGAGAGCAAACAATAAATTTGTATTAAATATGTACAGAGCAGGAATATGAAGTTTTTTTAAAAACGTTTTCCATGTAAAATACAAGAACATATCTATTCATGTGTCAACAACTTTAAAACTGTCATTTCATTTTGGCAATTACAAGCTAACATGTAATAGTGTAGTACAATATTAGCTCTGATTGCCTACTATGATATCACCGTAAGACAAAGTAAGTTAAGTCACATTTGCAAGTTATATGAGAGAAGGCTTCAAGTAGATTAGGCTAAAAACTGATTTAAGTCACGATTTATACATAATGAGTTTGTATTTAAAATCCTTATATTAATACTTATTGCTGGTATCAACTTTGACACAGTGGCAATATAAATATGTACACAGTTCAAAATAGTCACATATTAAAATATGTAATTTTCTAATGATAAGTTTACACGGGATTTTTAATTTTTAATAATTTTTAATAATTAATAATTTTCTGTTTTCATCAATTTTTGTAGCAGGAGAAAGCCCTTTTTGATGTTTCGCCAATCGTGCTCCTCTTAAGAAAAACGATTTTACTTGCCATAATACGTAAATGAATGAATGTAATGGCAAGAAAAATGTTACTGAAAATGAAAATGTTAACTATTGCTATTTGTATGAAACTGAGTTAGTGCTCATGTAAAATACTAAATTAAGGTGTGGCTTTTCCAATTTCAACCACTACGATATATTTATGTTTATTAGAAAAATACTTATGAATGCACTACTTAAAAAATAAAAATAAAAAATAAAAACAATTCACTGTTTCAGCTTTGATTCTAAAAAACTAAATTTGTATCAGATAATTAATACTTTTATGAAAATAATATTAACATGATGTTTTATTGCAAGAGATGAAGAATCATATATAATAACTAGGCAAACATTTTTAGATTCGTTTGGATTCGTCGTTAACGATAAGCAAATATAGATAAATTACTATATTCTTAGATTTCAAAAAAAACTTTACATAATTGAACTTAAAATGCAGATAATAATAACCTTTGCCTAACTACACGTTTAATGTTATCATTGAACATATTTATGTAAAGCCAAAGAACGTGTTGGTTAGAAACACGACGACTGCATATTTTTGTTTGAAAGTACACCATTTTAAATCTATCAAATAATATATTTTTTAAATTATACTATTCATGGTCAACCAAGAATTCAATTTAAAATCTATTCAAAAATAATAATTTATTATATCACTGAAATTCTCATTTCTGCACAATTGCCTTCGCAAAAATTGGGCGTACCAGCATTGCAACAAATGAAGACTTTCAGTTAAACACTTCAATAAATCCTAATTTTTTAATCCTTTTTTCTTTCTTTCACAAGTAATAAATTTTGTTAATTTAAATCACAGAAATGATTTGTTATTTTTTTCATATGAATTGCGTTCACCAGGTATCGCATCTAATTATTCAATTTATTTGTTTTTCTTTCGTGAAGCAGAGTAAGCCACAGAATCTGTTTTGAATCTTATTAATCTGTAATTAACCTCAAAAGGATTAATCAAAAAGTTAGAAAATAAATGGAATCTCGCCGTAGTAAAAAGAAGTTTGCCAGCCCCATCAAATGAAAATGTGTCTGGCCACTGCATTTCCTTCGTGCTACGTACATGACTATGAATGTGCGGTAATTTGTTGGGATTTCCATTAGTTTTAATGCTGTACACTGTGGATTCTGTTAAACTTCCAAAAAACCAGCGACCCCGGTCATCCATCGCAGTTCCGTCCGCTTGTCCCATAGGCTTTACTCCCAAATCCTGAATTGCGCTATCAGCCAACGTAGGATTCTTTTTGAGAGTAGCTCCATCCTTCAAATAAGATGTAGGCACTGAATAAATGTGATCCCCAGCAATTTTTGAGTAGTACAGTGTAGAATAATTTGTTGACTTTGGGGTAAGGCCTAGTCCCGTCAAACCCAAGGGCGCTACTGTGGTAACCCCGTCAATTGTGATTAGAGCTCTGAAAGGGTCAGGCTGCATAGAAAAATGAGTGGCGTACCAGGAGTCATTGTTCTTGTAATCGTAAACTATCACTTTGCATGTGTAGTTGATGTTGGCAATATAACTAAAACAGTTTTCTCGAGAAGTACATGCGATTTGTATGTCTTTGATTGCGTTTGTGTCACGTGGAACCACTTCATTAGGAAACTGGTAGATTCGATCGACTCTTTTTGCAGCTAAATTGTAAATGAGTAATTTTGCTGGGCATAGATTTTGTGGCAAAGGTGCAAGGATGGAGTTACGGCCAACATCTACTATCCATAGACGGTCGTAAGGATCCAGTTCCATTGCCTGAACCAATTGAAGGGCTTTGCAGTTTCCAATTTCTTGCATTTCGTAACTTGGAAATGGTGTTAATCTGGGAGATCTGTTTTTGTTAAACAACTTTTGGTTTTTTAGAGTCCTCCGATAAGATACCACGTTTAATGTAGATGGAACACCGTGACGATATCTTGGTGTGGCGAGAAATGCCATATTTTTGTATATTTTGAGACCTGTTGGAATACAGTTAATGGGAATGTACCCACCACTTAGAAGGAGCTCATTTCGAACAGAATCGTTAGGAAAATTGTAGTCTATTTGGCTCCACTCGTAGTAGACTTCATATTTGTTATTTGATCGAGATGAAGTGATAATAGATGAAAAAACAAGGGATAAAGACAAGCGTAACAATGTATTTAATGTATCCATCTTAAGAATCAGTCTGAAGCAAAGAAACTCCGTTTAAAATTATTGTTCACTCACTTCACTCTATAACGTCATTACTTTCAGATATTCCAAAATTAGTTATAATGTGAAGCTGTACCGGTATTGGCCTTTATAGTATTTCCCACTATTAATTATGATTTACACTTTTCATACGTCATTTAAAATACCAAATGATGTCTGTTGGTAAATGTAGATAAAAATTTTCACGTGTACATCCTTTTTACATTTCATTCATTACCATAAGATCATAAGAATCTCTATTTGTTTACTCTTCCAAAAAATCATAACCAATAATAAGCTATAAACTATTATATTATTGTATTGTATTGCAAGTCTTTATGACAAGAAACATGATTAGTTACAAACAATGCAAAGCGTTCATATTACAGTAATAATTTAAATGAGATAAAGAACAAAATATAAGTCAAATTTCCAAGTTATTAACAGAATTCTCGCCTGATACTTGTAAAATTGTCAAAATAGGTATACACTGACTATACTGAATACATGCTATTCAACTGTTCTGTTCCATGACGCATTCATTAATCATTTAAATGCTGTTACTTTGAGTTTTGTAGGTGTTTTTCTTATGATCTCTCACCTTATTCAGGCCTGTAGTTTTTATTGCATTTATTTAGCTGTTTTATTTTGCTGGATAGAAATGAACGAACAATGTTTAAAATATTTAGAATCTTTGAGAATCTCGCATCATAAATTTGTATGGATTTATGTCACACTGCAAATTGTTAGTAAAACTTGGGAAAAAGTACTTTCGGATTGGGTATTCTTGCTTTTTAGCATATTGTTTTGGTTGGTTTCTATTAGTGCACTTGCGGTAATAAAGTGTAGAAATGAAATACCAATTTTAGTCTCTTGGTTTCTAATTAGTATTGTGGTTGTTGGCAGTGTTATTATTGGTTGGGTATTTCCTTTACTCACAAGGGGATCTGAAGTTACAAAGTCGATACTTTGGCAAAAAAAGAAGCGAACTAGAAAATAGGGGTGTTTTATTAAACGAAAGTTGCAAACATTACAGCCGATTGCAGTAAAATTTGCAGGAAAACAATTTTGTCATATTACGATGCTTTGATTGAATGTATTATAAATGGAATACTATTTTAAGTAAATTTTAATCATTTCGTCACTGAAGTGCAGCTGCAAATCACTACTTAAGGCCCAATTTACTCTGACCATGATATATCGGTAAATGCAATAAATAGTAACATTAATATAATTTAAATTTGATAACGTATTAATTTTATGAGTTACTGATCGTTTTTAATACATAATTGAAAAAAAATTATCTATAAAATGTAGCTTATGGATAAACTGCAGTAAAGACAAGTAGTATTCTTTGTATCAACATTGATGAGATCAAATTAATGTTTAGTTGCTAAGTGCAAATTTTATTAGTAGATCATATCCTCCTAAGAAAAAACCTATTTTAAGCAAAGTTCATTTGATTCAAACGACGAAAATTATTTAGTAACAACATAGATATACATACAAGTTATTTCTTTTGATATGGTTAAAATAAATTATTTAAGTATTTTTTAGCAATAAATTAAAATTGGATGTTCATACAGCTTAATTAAATTAAATTTTGCACCGTTAAACCTGTAAAACCTCCTATAATGTAGTACATGGAAATTTATTTAGTGTATATAGAGTAAATTAAAAATGTTGGCTTATAAGGGCAAAGTTAAGATAATATGGTCGATAAAGTATTAAATTATCTAAAAGTTTTGACTCTATTTTATTGGAGACATTAAAAGGCAAATTTGGTTTCATTAAATTGCACAAAACCTCGATAAACAGACTTGTTTCATAATTTAGAAAGTATAATAATAACTTCTGACGTTTGTTCAATATTATTTGGTTAACGAACTTGCATTTACCTTGACAAACTCAAGCAGCGTAGAAAATAAAACAATGCCTTCCCTGGTTATCATTTTATAAATAAAATGGTAACCAGGGAAGGCATTGTTTTATTCTCTACGCTGCTTGGACAAACTATATATAAAAATTTAAAAATTAGCCTTAATTCTATTTTATCAAACTACCTAGACCAGAATTTAACTGTACAAAACAAAACACACTCTAATTTATAACATTGCCTAAAAGTAGCATCTGCATAGTAAGATCAACTGTAAAATCAAGACACACAAGAGGCGTGAACTCTTCAACAAAATTGTAGCTTCCAAATTTGATTTTAATTATTTCACAAGATCGCCAGTGTCGTCGCACTAATGCTCGCATTGCCCTTGATGAATACAAACATTCCAACTTCTTAACATTTGCAAGAAACTTTTTAGAATTTTTGTAGACCGAAACCATGCCCCCTAAAATCAGGAGAATTGCTGCTACGCCATCTTCAATTGCTGTGCAAAATGTTGACATTATTACAAAATTAGCACCTGTGCTACTTCCGTTCAAGCTTTTGATTAAAAGTGTGAGGTTCATTGACACACTAACTACTGCACTTAATATCAAAATGCCTAACATATGCTTCTGTACTTGATTGTAGGTTGTTTTCAACAGTTGCAATTCCCTGTATTCTTTTGCTTTGGTGTAGATATTTGTATGTATTTGAAGCTTATCCCATAAGATATTAATTCCATTGCATAAAATGACAGGAATGATCAAATTTATTGCTGATGCAATAAAGCTGAGACACAATGTTCCAAAGTACCACATCCAAATATTTAGGATGTATACAAAGATGTTTACCAAACCACTTGCGATTGAATTTAAAATTCCTGGTTGCAAAAAATTGTAGCCGTGGCATTCTTTCAAGAAGAAGTAACCCAATAAACTCGGTTTGCATGGATTAGCCCAATGTAAACCAAACACGAAAAATGGAGCAAATGAAACGATCGAATTCATAAGCATGGGCACCAGTAATAAGTTGAAGCTTTCTAAAATGAATGAGGATCTTTTTGGTTGGACAGATGCACTGGTGAGTTTGTTGCTGAACTTTAAAACATTATTCAGAAATACTTGTAAATCAGATCCGTGCAATAGGGTAGAGTGTAGGAAACAAGTGCCAAGCACAGCCAACATGACAGAAAACCACGCCAAGATTTTGTCCGAAATATTTAGGACAATGCCATTATTAAAATGTGAAGTAAATTCACATTGACCAAATAGTATGCATGTGAGCATGGAATGCATGTATATTTTGAATTTGAGATGCCCGATTTCTTGAGGAGTTTTGTAAACGAACTGGAAATCTGGGGAATATTGAGGAGATTGAATGCAAAGTGGTAGACACTTAATCGTTTCAGCTTGTTTCGCAGCTGAAAAAAGAAGTAAATGCTTATCTAACTTTTTTCTTAAGCTAGCACGAATCGTATTTTTTGAAGAAATTTGGAACATTGTGCTCGTATGTGCTTAAAATAAAATTCAAAGAGCTTAAAAATAATTCTGGAGAATTTAAATTGTTAAATTACTTTCACTATTTTTAAACACCACCTTAAGATATTAGAATTTTAGGCAATAAAATAACGATATAAGTGGTTTCGGAACCAAGAAAATGTATATTTGATTCAACTTGGATGAATTTTTTTACGAAAATTGTGATAAAATGTAGAATAGAAACTCTCCAGAAAGTACGTTTTCCTTCAATCAAAAGTTGCTAGAACGCTTCAGATACAAAATATGCTAAAAACAAACGAACACTTATCACTACATTAGGAGTTACTCTTTTATTTGCTCAAACTATTGATGAAAAATATCTTAAAAAACAATCGTTTTGTTCACTCATTACAGAACGATTGCTTTCATATCATTTTGCCGACTAGGATCCCTCTATAATTAACTATTGCAAAACCATTTGCATAAACGCCCACTAAGTTGAATACATACATACACAATATAACGGTCAAAAAGTCATTTAGCAAAATTATAAATAAACTGACATCGTATACCATCCAAAAGTAATAACTAATGAACACGTGCATGATAATCAGCTCCCATTTCAATTGACTTGCTTAACTGACTCTTAGTTCATGTTAATTACTTTTATCTCAATGGATACACTTTTCAAATATTTTTTTTTGGAATTTAAGGAAAGTTATATGTTACCATTATCAACACATAATGATATTTTTCGTTCAACTTCAGTATATAATAAAGATTAATTTTAAATAAAAATACTGAAGCCGAAACCTTTGAGCAGCTTAAGCCCGGCGAGATGGCTTACAAAACATGTCCAAATTTTGCTAATAAAAATGGCGTTGCAGTAGATTTTTTATTTCAACTTTTTAATAACGCTTCGAAATGGTGTTTTGGGCTACTTAAGTAAATGTATCCAGATGTATCAGTCAGCTTTTATGTACACTCCGCTTTTCAATCAAATCTGTTGTTTTAGGTTAGGCTATAGCAAAGCATGTATATGTAGACGCAAAAAAGGAAACGTCTAATAAATTTTGCTTGCGTTTTCACGTTTTCAGATTTCCTCATTGTTTTTGCCTCGCTCATTGTTTAGCAACTTGAGTTAAAGTCTAAAGTCACGCTTTGTTACTGCATGCAGTCGTAAAAACCAGAACTTTTTTCCTTTATTGAGTTTCAGAAGGGAGCTTTATTAAACAATAAATTGAACAGTTTAAGCCAGACACAGTAAAGTAGACAAACTAGATGAATAACCAGAAAAAGGTTGCACGCAGCGCTGAAGTTTTAATGATTGTGGTTTTCTTAAACACCTAAAAGTGTTCTTCTAACTTATATGACAATTGGTTTTATCTTGAAGGGTGTTGCAGAATATTTGATTTTCGAGCTACGTCGGAGAATTAATTGTAAGAGCCTCTGAGCCTGTCATTGTTATCTTGTTGCTTTTATCATTCATGCAAAGAGTAAAAAAATCTATTCGCTTCTGCAATGACAAACTGACAAAATCAGTTGTCATCTCTTTTTACAAGATAACCTAAAAGCGTTTATACAACCAATAGTGATTAAAGATTCAGCACTTTATGCAACGTGTTTAGGCATCTAATCTAGCCCATTACAGTTACGGTGTTTTGTCTTAACTGCTCAGTTTATTTATTAACGAGCATAAAGGCCAGTCGACTAAGTCGACTGGTCTAACTCCAACGCCACCAGAAAGAAAAAGTAATAATTTGCTACTGACAAAATAGACATACAAACTGAACAGGCGATGATGATGATGATTCTCGTCTCAGCTACTTTGTCTTTTATAATAGGGATGAGTTTCTCGTCTCAAAGGCTACGAATAGAAAGCAGTATTGCTTTTTATTACTAACAAAAGTGGAAATTTTGGAGTAAATTCAAGACGCGGCAGCCCATACCTAGGACCAGGGTGGTCCATTTGAGTTAAAACCTTCACAGATGTAGTACCATAGATCAGCGTATCAAAATTGGATAGAAAAGGATTTTTCAAAGTTAACCCCAAAAATGGCCCTTAACGCAAGTGGTCCTTTACAATAGCATTGTGGCATACAATAAATTCTTCTAGTGATTGTAAAACTTACTGTCGAGTATTATACCGCAGTTTAGCGTACTAGCTAACTCGATACATAAAGAATACGCCCATAAGTTTCTGTGAAAAATTATTTTCATCCCCCAAATACCAGTTTCTGCATACATATTGACGAAAAACCTGCAATACCACACAATTTACAACCTTCATTTTGCTGTGGTAGATATTAAGCTTTGGTCAGTTTATTTATGAAGGTGGGTACTTAAGAAAAAGCTGTAGACTTATCACTAGAGTATTTTAGGAGTAGTTTGAGGAGTATTTCACGCCCACATGAAAGAAGCTACAGAAAAATCCTTTGGCATATTTTTAGGTTAGACTCCTAGCTATCTTACCATACCAACATCTGATTTATTCATCATTATCCTACTGAGATATTGCATTTTATAAATGGTCGGATGGATATGAATTAACCTACGTATTTATCAAGGATTATTCGAATTTTCACAGTATTTAATTCTGAAAAACTTAGAATCTTCTCGAGGGAACCTGCGTCATCATAAGCTTTGAGTGTGGAATCTTTAAAACTCGTAACCGCCGATCAATACTACTTTCATGTGATAAAAACAATTTAAATTCTAGGTAAAATACAAGGACCTCTTACTATATTTGTTGAAATAAACGATCAGGGAGAAAGACCTTTCGGCATTACTAACTGTAAGGGTATATTGTTATAAAACAATTAATGTACAATGCTCTCAATTCCTATAAACTTTCTATCACTTTTGATTACTAAGTTTTAAAAGGTTTGCGGTTGAGGGATCTCTTTAATTACACAGCATTCTTATATTTAACACAATATTTCAACAACATGAAAAATGCATGACCAAGCACACTTCTTCGTACATTTTTTAACTTAGAATTATTAATGTTTTATATGGCTACGTGGCTACGCTATGTGCTGCTGCTTCAAACACAACTTCCAGCTGGACTGAATTGAAATTTGAAACGTTGCATTTTGAAGCTTTGTCTCATATTAGCTCGTTTGTAGAATTTCAAAATGCATAAAATTTTCAGACATTTTTTTTACACTAATCATAAGACAGGCCAAGTTTCAACCACCAGATTAAACTACGCTAATATCATTAAAATTTACTACAACTTTGCGTACTACCTATGCTGTGTCCCTTACCGATTCCAAAATCTGGAAAACTGTAAGCACCTTAAGCTAAAATCCGGTTGGTGGTTGCAAAGGGTAAGGTAAAATAAAATTTATTGCTCTGTATTGCAAGTCCATGTTAGATTGCAAAATGTTTCTTAATTTATAGATAATTTACTACCTAGTCTCTATTGCCTATAACTACATCTATATCCAGGAATGTTTTATAATGTGGACAAGTTTGATGCAACAGACAAACCCAAAATTGAAACCTTCACAGTACCTAGAATTACTAGTTTGCATTCTAGGTGTTTTCTACACTACCCTTGTAACGTACACAGAATTATCTCGACGCAAGTATATCTGTAAGTTTTTAAATCAAGTAAATAGATTGGCGTGGAAGCACTGTACAAACTGTAAAAGAAAGCTGCAAAAATGCGTAAGATCTTTCAAACTGCTGCATTCAATTAAAATACATTTTTTAAGTTTAAACAAAAATTTGAAACTTTGTGTTTCAGATATTCTCAACTCATTTAATTTACATTGCAATGATTTTATTTACCCTACTTGGATTTCTAAATGTTCATTTTCATCAAAATTTTAATTGGCATTTCCGTAAAATCTTGAAAGATTCTTATTATCTAATACTTTGGCAGCCAGTGAGGAATTCTAGTTTATTTATTGATTCAAAAATTACTGAAACAAGACTTTTCTTCCAGATTATTCCGACGTTTATAGCATATACGATAATAAATGTAAAAGATATATACACTGTGCTTTTCTTAATCACTGGAATACTTTCTTTATGGGTTGCGAGTCGTGACTTTCAACATAATATTTATTCAAAACGGGTTAATCAAGTAAAAATACAAAAAGTATTGAATCATTTTAAGGCTGTATGCAAAGCGTCAAAAACATTTGGCCAGAGTCACGGAGTAGTATTGCTGGTATCAACGTTCTACAACGCTTTGTACTATTCATGCTACATTGGATATAACATATTCACAATGTCAAATTTTGGGAAAACGTTTTATACGACTGAATATTTGTTTTTGTTTTTAATGCTTTGGGCACTTGCAACAACTTTTGCGAACCAGGTTAACATTATGAATAGATATAAAAAGCATAGTCAAGGAATAACATTCATATTTAAAATGACATTTTATTTGTTTTAGATGACGTCATCTCTCAAGAAATTTGTTTTCCGCTTGCATGTTTCTCCTGTAATTCAACAACGTCAGTTCGAATTGTCAACTTATTGGGTGTCTACTAATTACGTGGCGATAAATGCTCTAATTTTTCCAGTTACATTCTCAACTTTTGGTTTTGTAAGTAAAAAAAAATGCATGCGAAAATATTTTTGTGAGTTAGGCTTATTGCACACAATAATTGTATACTAATATTCTTTTTCAGTTAATTACTCAAGTCACAGTCCTCTTTTTCATTTGTGTGCAAATCGAAATCTAAAATGGAACAAACGTATAATACGATGAATAACTAATCGATATAAAACAGTTAAAATAATTTTACAATAGTTTGCAAATTTCTATTTTTTCGATTTGGATTGACAAATTTTCCACTCAAATAATTTTTATTTTGGTGTACCCTGTTTCAACTGATTAATTTTAAATTGAATCCAAACTCTTAGTTACTTGGGTCTTATTATTGTCTATAAATAGCGTCCTTTTATATTACTGAGATGTTACGACAAATGCTTGTTATTCAAAAAGAATCCAAATACCAAACTTACATTTTGACGTTTAAATATATTTTTCGCGGAATACTTAAATGTTCAAATTACATTTCTCATAAAACAAAAATGGAAAACTCTGAGTAACAATACAAAATACAGCACAATATATAAAAAGTTAACATACTTAAGCCCACGATTGATCAACGTTTACTTATTAAAACAACTTCTGAAAACTTCAAACTTGTCGGAAACGTTTTTTGAAACTGATGAAGTTTTAAATTGCCCCAAAACGCCCACTTTACTGTTCGAGTAGTATGCCAGTTACTTTGTATCGCAGAAAGTGAGTAAAATGAAGCTTACAAAGCAATTTGTTAATTTTACTAATAAAAAGTTATTTATTTAAACGAAAAAACATTAGGTCTAAATAATTATTTAATTTATATGATAAAATCATTTACCAAAAATTTACTAAAGTAGCAGGAGAGACTTGTGCTTGGCTTGCACCTTGTGAAAGTAGTACTCCTTGTGTTGTTCGTTGTAGCTGCTGCTGCATGCTGTTAAGAAGCTAATGTAGCTGCTGTGGTGGAGCTGGAACTTCAATTTAGTACTATTTATGTTTTTTACAGAAATATAAAATTATAAACAACAGCACCATTGCAAATACGTAAATTTCAGGGTTTATGAATCATGGCTGATAGCCGATTGGACTGACGTTTTCAAAGTTGTTCGTCATTTCTTCAGTTAACATGAGCTTGGTAGCTACTCTTATTCAATTACAACCAATGCTTTTTAACGTTATGGTAAAACGTATACAATTTGCTGGTCTACTTGTTGTATTATATTGATATCTTTGTAAAAATCATTGAAGGCATGGAATTCATTGTAATCCTGAAAACATAAAAAAATCAAGTCATCATTTCATTTCGTAAGTGATTAGATTAGTATTATTTGAAAATGTCGATATTTTTCAATCGAGCTTTAGTTTCACACTAGACATGTAGTAAAGCAAATATCAATACATCGGCTTGCTGTCTTTGTGAAGAAAATAAATAAAACGTCATGTTCCATCCATGATCACTTTTGTAATGGATTTACCTTTTCAGGATTTAATTTACTTAAAATAAATTTGATACTAGAATACATAGTTCAAGAGACGATTTTATACTTAATATACAAATATATAGCTTTATATTGTATCATAAAAGATTATTTATAATATAAACTTAATAAAATAAACAAAAAGTTTACAAGAATTGTGACAATCCATTGAGCTACTTTATTTTAATTTTCAAGTGCAAATATGGAATTGCTTTGTACAAGTATGTGCAAAGTAAGCTATTTTTTTCTCATAGCTTCGCATCTACACTTTTAGTATTCACCACTGTAAAACTATTCCATTCATACTTTGATCAATTATCCCATTATAAAATGCCATCTGATTATTCCGATCCAATATAAACATTTTTCCAACACTGACAGAAATGCTTTTTAACGCTTTTAACCGTTTTTTATCGGACAGGGTCAATGTGTTCAGGTTTACACGTCGTCTTCTTCTATCCCACAAAATTCTTTTAGTAATTCTAAGGCTTTCATATAAGTATGGAAATACAATATACATTATGAGTAAATCCGCTACAGCTACTGATGGGACAAACCAGTAAATTTCAATCGGTATTTTGAACATAAATCTAATGGAAACAATACAACAACTTGTTACTAGGGCAAATAATGAGCACATCATCATGGCTATCCAATCTGAATATGCATCCTCCCAAGTTCCACAAGCAAGCTGAAGCTTTACATAACAACGTATAAAGTGCTTATCAGGTACGCATATGTTTGTTAAACGATTAATGTACTTGCTTTGCATTTCAAGCCAAAATAGTAACATCACTACATAGAGAGCATAAAGTCTACCACACTCAATGCTGTAAATTGCCATCAAGATTAATCGGATTGATTTAAGTGTAATGTCTAAACTAGAAATGGTTTTCATAGAATTTTCGAGATTGTAGAACAAGTTTACAAAGGGATCCATATCGTACGAAACCGGAAATATTACTAGAAATAAAACCTTGCAAACCATGTCATTTACTATTAGATTAGAAAGAATTCCAATAATTCTCCAACGACCAGTATTTGTTTTTGAGTTCTTAATCCATTTTAGTTGAGGTTCTCCAGCCAATTGCTTCATTCGCCTGAATCCCAAAACTATATCATCATGATAGCGCAAAAGGTTTTCAGCAAATTTACAGCAAAACGCAGCAATGATGAAATAAATCAATGCAAATACAACATTGGTTATGGCTGATTCCCTGTATCTATATACGGTGAACAAGCAAGATAGCCCATTTAAAAGACCAACTGTTACGAATACATTTAGTAGCCACAGCCAATATTTTGGTGAAAAAGGGGAATGCTGGGATGAAATAAATGTTTCGTTTTGAGAATCCCAGTGAAGATTTATTGGGGTGAAACGACGATAGTACCTATACAATATAGTAATCGCACTGGCACAGTAGAACTTGGAATCGTCTGAAGAAAATTTTATTTCGGCCATGTTTATATTCAGCATTTTATCAAATTTGCTTGACTTGACTGTGTCACTCTGTCCAATAAAATTATTACAGAGAATTTTAGAAAGCCACTTGGTAAATCTGTATGTTCAACTAAATACTGAGACTTGGACTAATCAAGTAGTGTTTCAGTTTATACCTGAATGCGTTTGTTAAAACTAAAATTTACGACGTAAGCAATAGCTCTGAAATCAAGCAACTAAGAAATATTTTTACCTTTTAAATTGAAGGCGTCTAGTTCTTTCTACGCAATTTGAAAAATGTTATCGAGCTGTCAAAATTTAGGAAGCCTTAGTGGTAATTCGCCGCAAAACATTGAATAACAACCAACTTCGTAAACAAAATTGTTCCTTTAAAGAAATATTTGTATTTTAAGCAGAAAAACAATTACGGTTTGCAATTAAATATGCGCAGATTTTAGCAAAAATCATGTCATAATGTTCTAAACAATTCTATTGTTCTCGAGAGGTTTGCTTATCACTTTGAGATGTACAAACAAACTAAAAGTAATAACTATTGCGTAACTATAAGTACTAACGAGGGATGATATGCAAAGTATAAGCTCAAATCAGCTTGATACTGGGGTCATTAGTAGACACTAATATGAGGTAATTATAGCCCAATCCATTCAACTCCCTGGCCACCCGTTGCAGAGTTACATAACTTCGAAATTTTCGTCTTTCAAGATACAACAAACTGACTAAGGTGAATATTCGCCACTACAAGTAAGCAGACCGGGGGCTACAGGTCAAATTTGAGCAAACGTTGACAATTCTTGAGCCTGGTCAATATTTAGAAGCACAGAAAGTTAATTTATATCACTGTAGATAAATTGGTCTTAACAGGTGAACGTAATCTCAAGTTATCATAAAGGTAGACCGGCCAACCGGACCGGCAGACCAAAGGATATCTTAAATTTGATAAGTAGGTTTTTTAACTTTAAAATATTGGCCAGACTCAAAAAATGTCAAGGATTGCTCTAACCTTTAGTATGGGATTTGGCGAGTCAGAGTTGCGAAAAATACCCAAAGGCAGAATCTGATGCTATGAATGGTAAAAACTTTGAAGTTGTGTTAATCTGCAACCAGTAGCCATGGAGTAAAATGGTTTGAGCAATAATTATCTTTTATAAGTGTCAACTAATAGCCAAAGTATCAAGCCGATTTGAAATTATAGGTTGACGATCATTCCTCGTAAGTGGTATCATATTGTGATAACAAAGATGAAAACAAAACAATAATATTTTTGACCACGTTTCTGTTACTTTTACCAAATGTCAAATGGTATCAATTTTGGCTGATGTTTTGTAATCCAAGAATTACTGAACTAAAAAGGGGTAAATGTTGTCAAATGTTAGCGGTTAAGTTATAGCCGGATTCTGATTTAGGCAATTAAATTAATTTAGTATATGTCTGAAGTTCTATTACCAACAAGAGAAAAACATCCAACATCACAATATTTGCGTATCAAGCCATGACACGAAACAAGAAAGGTTTTTGACAGAAGGAGAGTATTTTGCATGTCAGTTTCTAAATCTGTTTGGTTAATATCAGTAGAGTTTGTAAATCTGTTCATTTTTTTCCCATCACACGTTGTCAACAAAATCTGATTACCTCATTTCATAACTAAGCTTAGCCAAAAATTTAAAGCTTCAATGTTAAATGTTCAATCCTTGATTTTAAGTTTAATTAATTTATGTACAATTTTATACATACGTTACCTAAACCAAAAGCTAATTTAATATTCAACCTATCTCACACGGAAAGGGCTGAACAATTCCAAGTCCATCCCATATTTAAAAAAACAAAGATAGTGCAAAGCTTTGTAATGAATCATGTTGAGCCCCATTACGTCACAACATCATATCAAGTTAAGTTAAAGTACTTCTAACGAAAATGTTTTCATTTCCTCTTGAAAAGTTTTGGAATCGACTAAACTGAAAATATTTCCATTACATTTACACATCATGTCGCTTTTCATTTTCTCTATGTAGTTGTTATTTTGTTTCTCCGAAATTCATGACTATATGTCAGAATTTCACCAGGCTATATAATCACCAAAGTTATAAAACTATATTTATGATTTGTTAATACAGTTTTGATCAAATCACTTAATTAAACTAACATGAAACCCATGATAACACGAGCAGGTAAATAATTGGTTTATGGATGAAAGTATGGTTTAATTCTGTATGCAAAAAAACTCATAGATCCTAATGGTTTTTTATGTGTCGTTGCAATTGAAGTTTTTACAAATAAAGTAATGTATTTTAGTCGAAAAATTATGATTGTAGTTAAAAAGTCCTAATCTAAATATTCATATTTCATTTTTATCAACTTTCAGCAAAAATTAAAATGATGGTTCAATTACGTGTGTCCCATTTTTCAGACCTGTTTTAAACCCGTAAATCAAAATAAGATTTACATAGTTTTTACATAGTTAGTTTTTTTACAATGCAGTTACAAAACGAAATTTTTGGTTTTCTTAAAACTATTAAAACATTTCAGATAATGTTATCAATTTTCAAGTCATTAGTTTTCGAAGTCTTTTTTACAGAATTTAATCCGACAATAGCTTACCCTTTTGTTGATTTTTACTCTCCAGAAAACAGAAAGAACTTTGTAATCAATTGTTAAAAAACAACTGCAAAAACAAAGTATCTAAAGATGAAAAAAGAGAGTAAATGCTGATCTAATGTGAATAAAAGTCTATGTGATTTGAAATTAGAGTAATTTTAATCGAATTTATTATATTTAATCTCACATGATTGAAAACTTGCGATTTGTGAAAAAAAAATGTTTTCTTAGGATTTCATATAACACACTGGTTTATAAATTACTTGAAGCTTAGTTTTTATTAGCAAATATTATTCCAGGTATAAAGTTAGGTTTAAGACAATCACAGTTGATTATAATTATAATTTCGATTATTATTTATTCAAGGTCCTCAACAGTGGACTAATCCCACATTAAACATGTATTCGGTTCAATCGTAAAATTTCATTTGGCCATGAAAGCATAGTTTTATTGGTACTATATACTTAAGAAATTCTAGGGGTCAAGTACAACTTTAACCTAATTACTTATCAGAAAATATGGACAAAAGTATTACGATTTACTATTTTAACTTCTTCAATTTTTAAATGTTCCATTTCATGTGTTGGAAAATCAAAAATTTGTCTGTTAATTTAAAGCTTTATGCAAAAATGAAAACTTTTAGATAAATTTTAGATTCTTGACTACCAATATGTTAAAGAAACCCCAATTATTTTTACTATTAATATCAGTGTTTGTAAAATATATAACTAATTCTACTGGATATAAATATGAGCTCAAATCTACTATGGTTCATTCATTTGCTGGTCACGGGTTTTATTCAGAAGATCCATTTACTAAACTGTACGACCAGAATACCCAATTTGTCGCCGATTATATACTTGAGTATAACTATGCTAAAGGTTCCCCACCTACTCAAAAATATGTCGAAAATTCAATATCAGTCCTGGAATATCTCGGAAACGACAAATGCTTAGTTGTCATAAACAACTTTCTTGGTATAGATATTGCAGCATACAATTTGGTTCCTGTAGTTCTACGTAAGTTTGGTTTGGCAATCGTTGAGCCTGGAGAACACTCAGAAATTTACTTATCAAATAATATCATATGGATCCCAGAAGAATATTTGTACAAGCTAAATGGCAATTATACAACCCAAGACGCATTCGAACTTACTCATCAATGTCATATTTCTGAACATTTTTCACCAATTTCGTTTTCTTATCACAGCAGTGGATATTGCGTGGGATTAAATCCAGCAAAATTTTCGTCGTTTTCAAAACCCTGGTTATGTGAAGTACAGGTAGATTTGTTTATGCCGAAAAAACTTTTTCTAGTTGGCAAACATACTCAAATTTTCCGATGCTGGGATTGCGAAAGGTTTCATATATTTAGTTTCATGCCAAAAATTAATATTTTAGTTGATCTATTAGAAACTCTAAAAGAATACGATGCTGTTTCAGTTGTAAACTGGATGTCAAGACAGCGTGGATTAGTAGGTGAATTTATTCTTGATAGATCCGATTTTGAACCAGCGACAGATTTTACAGTGTTTAGTTTCGTCACATGTGTAGCAAGTAACTATAAGCTATATGGAAATTTAAAGTGTCAAATAACGAAAATTAGCATTCTTTTTCCTTGCGCTGACTGTCAAAACGCTTATATAGAACACTACTTTGGTTTCGAAAACCTTAGAGTTGAATTCATTAGGTTCCTCGATGCAAATTTTAAGCAACTTCTCTCGACGTATCACATTGCAAGACCTTCGCAAGCTGGCGATAGCCTGTCCAGGCAAATAAGTTATTTTATTCTGACCGAAGAAGTTGCTATCAAATTACCTGTAAAAAACTATCATATTATAAAATCCAGGTATCCGGATAAAATACAATTGCTTGCTTTTGCGTATGCATCTGTTTTTCAAGACCTTCTTGGAAATGCTACCTTAAAATCTGCAAAAGTTTTGGAAAACGATATAAAACATAGTTAAAACCGAATATTGGTTCCCACTGTATCCCATGACCATTTTAAAGAATATATAAAAATCGAATTTAAATTTGGACAACTTCATATTGTAAGTTGTGGTTCTCGTGGAATTGAAGCGATTTCCCTATTTCAAATAGCAACAGTTTTTGAAACACGAATTTGGATATTTTTAGTTGTCATTGTAATTTTTACTGTATTTTTCTGTAAACATATTATAGGAATGGCATTCCCCTTAACGTCGCTAAGTATATTTAAGGTTTTTGTTGAACAAAGTGGTCCATTTTCTGAAAATAGTGAAAAAGTAAACAAATTGAAACTATTAATTTGTGGAACACTTCTAGCAGGACTTGTATTAAGTAACGCCTTTAAAAGTGAAAATGTTTATAATATTGTGACTCCAAGACAGCAGATTTCATATCAAACAATGGATGAATTAGTGGAAGATAACTTTAAAATATTCAGCAGAATCACAGTACTGGATTACAATGTAATAGTGCAATATGGTGAAAATACTCAGTACAGCAGCAAACAAGATATTATAATAAAATGCAACAACTGGGGTATATATGGGGGTACTGAAACAGCATCTTTGTTTGTAATTGCTGAGACACCACTGCATTTTGACAAGTTAGCAAAGTGTGAAATGCATCCTCACATATACAGAGCACTAGTGGAGCCGCTAAATATATTGGACCCGTTACTAAGAAGTGAAATGGTTAATTGGAATATTCCAAAAAAGCCTGATCCCTACAGAGAAGTTAGTACTATTACGTGGAGGTTTTGGAACAACCAAAACAATTTAATTGCTGAGGACTTGCAAAATTGTAGTAAAACTGCTTGGATGTTGCCAAATTATTTAGCGCAGGAAAATTCTAGAAATTTGATAAAATCCGGGCATCACTCTGATGTAGGAACATTTGCGTTTTCAAAACCAGTTTTGTATTTGAAATTATTTGGTTTGTTTCCTTTATCCTTACTTAATAAGTTCTCTAAAATATCAGCCTCTGGAGTAGTCGAGTGGTGGCCAAATTTTATCAACAGAACAGGCTTGCAAAAAAGTAGTGAAAAATTGCCTCCTACAAAGCCAAATATGAAAGGACACGCGCAAGAGATATTTATTTTATTGGGAACTGGTCTCTCAATTTCCGTGATTTGTTTGATTGGAGAGTTAAGTGAGGTTGCTTTTAAATATATAAAGCTCTTGCTATCATTGTGTGTCTCAGCAATTCGTAGTTTAAAAACAACGAAGAAAATGTATATGCATAAAGCCTTTCATATTAAATAAACCTGAATTGAAGTTGGAACTTTCTTGAACTTGAGCCATTTTCTCAAATTTTTCCAGCAATAAAGATGCAACACATTTTAATAAGATGTGACCCTAAGAAAACCCAATTGTTCGAATTATACATTTCAAATATTACTGTACCTAAATCCGAAATTATGAGCCGAACGCGATCAAAAAATAGTTATACAAACGCTTTGTGTAAAAAAACTACGT
The DNA here is from genome assembly GCA_034699025.1 of Entomobrya cf. arborea Gr-Col-00668. Classification (NCBI taxonomy): domain Eukaryota; kingdom Metazoa; phylum Arthropoda; class Collembola; order Entomobryomorpha; family Entomobryidae; genus Entomobrya; species Entomobrya cf. arborea Gr-Col-00668. The sequence continues at coordinate 34,378 of JAQIWN010000206.1, forward strand.
CAAGTAATTTGTGTGCAGTGGTTTGTATTGCAACCAGTTTAGGCTTAGATTAAGTAATTCGTAATATTTTCCATTTTTACATAATGTCCCTTGTCGATCCGCAGCCAAATGTATTTGCATGACAAAGGTCTTTGAAAAGGGACATTAGTTAAGATTGTTTGAATGAAGTAAAGAGTGTTTGCCAACACGAAAAAATCTAAAAAGTAAAGAAGGTGCATAGATTTATGTGTTTTCATCGCGTGTGAATTCATTAGCAACCATATTATATTCTGATTTCTTACTATTAAAGCAAAAAAATATTATGGTCTCGGTCAACGATTACTTAAAATGAAGTGTATATTTAATGATACTGTAATGAATGAATTGATATGACGGAGTTTAAATTTGAATAATTGACAAGTGTTTAATTTTTTTACAGATAAATTATGACACTAGTATTATGTTCCTTTGTGTAACATTTCATGTCTGGCGTAAGTCTTCGTGTGACTATATAACTCCTATTCGTATAACAATAACAACTCTCTTTAATATGGAACGCAAAAGCTTCAAGGGATCGTAAGTCAAAATTGTCTTCAAAATCTTTTTGATGGGTCCACTATAATATTCCAGGCTGGCGTAAACATTTAGTGGCTTTTAAGAAATTTAGTTTAATAGTTCTTCATACTTAATGAATTCGTTACCAAAGTTATATATAAGGTGAAAAATGTTTTGTTGTCTGAGTTACAAGCAAGCCGACCATTCACTACTCAATTTTGCTTCAAAAAGTAAACTTAGAAATCATTAAAGTTCATTTTATTTCATATCTACTTAAGTTACTTATTTCAAATTTCAAAATGGAAACCATTTCATCAATGCAAATTGTTCACTGCTTAAAAGCAGTCAACTACTGTTTCATGTGCTTTAGCAAATTTCCTGTTCCGTGTCCAATAAAATGGATTAAAAGCACTCAAACCATTGAATGTAAAGGAAAACCAACATTCCAACAGAATTCTTTTTTTCTACTTGACGTATTTGGTGTCGTGGGGCTCCTTACTATTATTTCATGTATTTATACCTTTATTAACTTTTCTAACCAAAGTGTAATCTATTTATTATTTTCTATCGTAATCCTACTAATTTCCATATTTGATTGCGTTTTTGCTTGGACATTGTGCAAATGTGGGGAAGATATTGTATTGGCTTTCGAGCGTCTAAAATATTTGTGCTCAAGCCAGCAATCAAACCCGAAAGCAAAAAATGAAAAAATACCAAATGGAAAATCATTGCTCATACTTTGTGTATAGTTTGTAACTGGCTACTTATAATGTTTGCTGCAATCCCACTTTCTTCAGTGCTCGCCAATGTTGATCCCTATTCAAATTTACTAAATGACATACTAGGTCCTCATGTGAATGCTTTCGTTTTAGTTGCAATCCGAGTTATATTAATGATCTTGTACCTTATTCAGGCTTGCAGTCTTTACTGTATTTATTTGGTACTTTTGTCTTGTTGGATTGAAATGCAAGAAAATTTCTTACACACTTTAGAATTCAACAGCGTTTCACACAATAAATTTGTGTTGACATATATGACACTGCAAATCGTGGACAAAACTCGGAAAAAAGTGCTTTCTCATTGGGTAACATTGCTTTTAAGTATATGGTTTTGGATACTATCTGCTACTGGCATTGCGATAATCAAATATAGGTCCAAAATACCCATCACAGTATATTGGTTCCTTCTACTAATTGTTGTTACTGATAGTGCCATCGTATGCTGGATATTTCCTTATCTCACAAGAGAATTTGAAATGACAACGAAAATACTTTTGGGTAGAAAGAAACATGCTGGAAAACTGGGATGTTTGACGAGACGAAAATTACAAGCGTTAAAAACAATGTCGGTAAATTTTGGAGGATCATTTCAAATAACAAGAGAAACAATTATGTCATATTACGATGCACTTGTTGGGTGGATAGACAATGGTATTTTACTCTAAGTATTTTGAAGCTAACGGAGTTCATAAATGAAAACAAAACAATATTGAGTTGAAATTGGGATGATAAATTACCAAAATGTATTGTTATATTTTAACTGTAATATATACTAGACTTTTAAACTACGTTAGGCTTTATGCTTTGTTGCTTTAAAATATAACTTAGAAACATAAAATGTGCGGCCTTTGCTTATATTGAATATGCAACGAGTCTTATAAGGAAATATCATTAGGAATTCGTAATACGACAAAAATTGATTATTTTACGATTATTTAAGCCAAGTGTAACAATAAGTTTAAGTGAATGCAAGCATCAGCAAATTATAATGACAAGTGTTAAGTTAAACGTAAAGTTTAGTACCCTAGTGAAATAGTTTGTGAGAAATATAACTAAATATCATAGCTGTTGCCTAAATTCTTATACATACATAGATTGGCTATTATGGGATACGATAATATGTCAGAATTCATTCGTGCACTGTTACCTCTTGTAGAAAAACCAGAGTAGAAATTTACTTGTCGAAAACAAAAGTCTTGTCGAATTCGCATTTGACGAATTTGGTTTACTAGTCGGAAATTATAAAGTATTTAGCTGGGGAAAAAATGCCACATTTGAGGAGACTAAACTATATTAAACTTATTTGTAATGGAGAAAAACACTGTTGCACACATAGAATCAAAATTATCGGTAGCTGTGCCCTCTCCGTTGAGGTACTATCAGAGGAAAATAGATACCAGGTTGCTTAACTTGACACATATGACAAAATAGACCTATCGTATTTTATTATACGGATATCATTTAGTATGTCATGCATTAGAGGCTCCAAGGGCAATAGAAATAATCTAGAAGTGATTGAACCAGATTACAGTGACTCTAAAACTGAAGTAGTAGGTACTCCCGAAGAAGTGCCAGCTCAAGCTATCTCCCTCCCAAGTACTTGTAAAAATGCATCTGGGTTTTACAAAACATATACCACCACAAGCGTCACTAAACTTAGAGGGAAGACTGTCTTCAAAACTTTTGAGAAGTGTGCTTGCAAAAGATTAAAACTTAAGTTAAATTATTTAATTGTAAAATTTGTACCATTCTACTAAAATAATTCTGCTAATAAAATTCTACTTGCCGTGTTTTGGCTATTTCATTTCGACTAGTAAAAAGGAGTTTTTTGTTTCGACTAGTAAAATTTCTACTAGTTATTTTCGACAAGAGGCAACAGTGCAAGGCACCCTTCTGACATATTACACAGACCCGGCTATTATACTTGTAATTAGCGTATCTTCAGATTTAACATGCAATTAAAATCATCACACGGTAAGTTATAGCTATGATACATAAATACTGTATTCGTTTGCATTGTGTATGGCTTAAATACATAAGATTGCGTGCCCCGTTGTTGGAGCTCGAATAAATAATTTAGTCGGTATGGTGTATAGTGTTTATTTCTATACAAAAGCAATTAATTCCATAATGTCGTACTATACTACTAGTTGATGGTCGGTCACGCTCTTTTTCAATAATTTCTATTTATTTGGGCAAACACTGAGGTCTAGCCCTGTTGTTGATGTCTAGTGAAGAAAATTAATTCATAAGATGAAGTATTAAGTATATGTTTTGTTTTTTAAAAGATTTAATGGAATAACATATGTAACTAAAGATTTGATAATCATTTTGAACAACAAAGGTTGTTGCTTTATTTATTTTTATTATCTTATAGAATCATTTAAGTAATAAGTTTAGTAGTAATATTTTAATTTACTGCATACAAATTTGCAGACCATTTGTCATAGTCTATAATAAAATTCCATTCATTGTTCTTTCTATAATGCAATTATAAAATGAAATTTTGGTTTTTCTTGTTACATTAAACGAATCACCGAATCGAACTGATACTGGTTGCAACGCCCGTATTTGCAAAGACCGATACTTTCCCCAGTTTCCCGCTTTTCGATGTCGTAAAAGCCTTTCTGTCCTTTCAAATCCCTCAGTAATGAAAGGAAAAACTAAATATATTGTTGCCAAATCCAGTACGGCCACACTTGGAGGAAACCAATAAATGTAAACAGATGTCTCTTTGGCATACTTTATACTAGCAATACAACAAGCAGTTATTAATCCAAATAGGCTAGACAAAAGAAGCCTTATCCACTCCGAAAATACGGTTTCCAATGTATTCGCACAAATTTGAAATTTCGAGTAAGTTTGTATAAAGCATCTAACCGTAAGATTAGGGTTCTCTAAAATTTCTAAGCATTTACTTTGCATCTCCAGCCAGTAAAATATAAGTAAAACGTACATTGCATATAGTCTGGTTGCTTCAATGAAATAAATTACCAATATAACGAACGTAAAAATATTTAAACCTAGTCCAGGTTTGAAATACAACGTAAGTAATTTATGGTAAGGGTCCATACCTTCAATTGCCAATAACACAGGTGCAAATAATACTAAACCAAGAAGCTCGTATACAATCAAAGTCCAAATCTGTACCACCGTTTTCCATCTTCGATCAGGCTTAGCAAAATATTTTACTGTTGAATAAAATTGTTCGGTTTTTGTTGAAACGAGCGTTTTTATTCTACCAAATGCTAGTGATATTAGTTCTCCGTTTTGAAAAAGTGACCAGGAAAATACACCATCGAAGTATGATATAACAAGAAACATAACAGCAAACATGACGTCCAGAATATCGGCTTCGGCAGATTGTTCTAATGTGTATAGGCAACTCATAACAGTAAGCAATATATTGACAGCGAGAATCTGCAAGGCTGCAAATAAATATTTGGAGCAATGTGATCCAACAGTTTGAAATGATTCACTGGTTGAATCCCATTCTAGTATAAACGGAGGTAAGTAACCGTAAAACTTGAAGAAGGTTTCGACAGCTTTAGTAAAATGAAAGTGATGACGCTCGTTCAAATTACTATGGCCTTGCATTTTGTTTTGGTTCGAGTTAAATTGAAATTTGAAAGATTTAGATGTAAAGCAAATTATGAGTACAAAATGCTAGTTTTAAATAAAAAACGCTCTATTTTTTCGAAACCTTTGTAATTACTTTTGTTTATAAAATGCTTGTTAAATTTTACGAGTAAAGATTTGCTTAATATGCAATAAAAATATAACCTTTTGTATGATATTAAAAGAAGTTTTCAAAATTACTAAAAAATAACATCTAAATACTTTTGGTTTATAAATCGTGCAATGATAGCGTATTTGAATTATTCGCTGCTGAACTCAATTTGAGCTTGTGTGTTTTCCAGTCAACGTCGGGAATATTTATGTGTGTAAGTATCCTACATTGTCTATGATAAAGCTCCTAAGTGTTTCAGAAGACTAAATCTATTTCAGAATGTGGGCATCCGAATATATCCATAATACTTTCTGAGCAATAAACCTAACTAAAATCAGCGATTTTATCAATTATGAAAGTTTAATGAAACATAATTTTGTCTAAAATGTATAAGCACACAATATACTATCGCTTACCTCAATCAAAAATAATTCAGCACTAAAATTTCTTAAACAACTTAAGTAAGGTACCATCAATTGGCTAATTCATTCATCATCATAATTAATTTGCCTTTCCTATTATATTTCAAAATCAAAAGATAATAATATGACTCTTGTTTGGAAATAAGCTTCCCAAACGACAATTTCATTAAAATGTCATGAAGCTTTGTTGTCTGGATTCATATTCGAGAAGTAGTACGATATGTCCTAAAATTTAACAAGTCATATATTCAGTTAACACGCTGGAAATTGTAAGCAAGTAATCGCGATTTGGTATCTAGAACAGCAAGCAATAATTTATTCTTGTTTTCATGGCGAATTCCTTATGGAATAAGAACTTACAATTACGACACGGCGACAGATTGATGTAAGCAAAATAGAGACATATAATATAACAAAAAATAAAAATAAAACGGAAAAACAACAAATGGATTTGTATGCTTTTAGCGAATTTATTATTATATTTATTTCCAAATTCTTTAACTGTTTTTGATTGAAACCATTTGTATGTATGTGAAGTAGCAGGAAAATATAAAATAGTTGGACTCTTTTTAATGTGCAATTAATAATCATTTTCATAGTTTACAATACAAAATTAAACTATAGTAAATCCTTTCTGTAGTTGCTTTTACGAAATAATACGTTAAGTTATAGTAAAATTAATTCTATTGTTCTCTCAATTATTCCACTATAATAAATAGCTTTTGTTTTTGTTGTCACAGGGAATAATTTTCCAAATTTTACAGCAATCGGGCTTAACGCTCTTAATTGCAGATATTGCTGCTTTCCCAAACTCAATCCTTTTCTATGTTTCAAAATACGTTTCGTTCTCTCGTAACCATCGGTGAGAAATGGGAAAACAAAATAAACTGTCACAAGTCCTAAAATAGCTACACTTGGAGGAAACCAATAAATATACGCAGGTATGTATTAAATCAACATATTTTAAGCTAACAATACAGCATGATGTTATTAAGCTAAACATTCCAGTCATAAATAACTTAATCCAATCAGCAAATATTTTTTCCCAACTTTGTGTACAAATTTGTAGCTTTAGATAAAAGCGTAAGAAATAAAAGTTTGTTCTGTTTTGGTCCTCCAAAATATCCAAGCACTTGGTTTGCATTTCCAACCAATAAAATATCAAAAGAATATAGATAGCATATAGACGAGTTGCTTCTACGAAGAAAATTGTCATTATGACAAATTTCAAAGCATTTAACCACCAACTTGGCTTAAAGTACAAAGCCAGTAAATTTTTAAACGGGTCCATTTCTTGAAATACAAAAAACGCTGGAAAGAAAATTACCATTGCCAAGAGTTCATAGACGATCAACCTCCAGACTTTTACGATAGTTATCCATCTTTCGTCTTTTCTATTTCCATTTCTGTCAAGTTCCTTTTGAAATGACCAAGAACTTCTGGTACCAATTGGTGTCTTGCTGACAAGCGTTTTTATTCTTTCGAGAGCCGATATTATTAAATCGCCATGTTTGTACAGGGACCAGGCAAATGCACCGTCAAAATATGATACGACTACAAATATTATAGCGAACAAGACATTTGCAATGTCCATACGCATATAATTGTACAAAGTGTAGAAGCTACTAAAGCTTGTTGCAAATGCATTAACCATCATGATATTCAAAGCTGCAACGAAATATCGTGAGCTTTGTGAACCGAATGTGTAAAACTGTTCGGTTTCTGCATTCCATTCTAAAATGAATGATGGAATGTAGCGGTAAAATTTAAAGAATGCGTTAATAGCATGTGGGAGGTAGAATTGGTGAGAATAGTGAAGGCCCTGCATTTTTGCCAAGTTTTTAAAAAGAGATGTGAGTCAGACGGAAGGTAAGACAGCAATGATATTTAGGGGACACCTTAGCTTGAACTTTGGTTGAAGCTTTGCGTTTACGTAAGCAAGATAGGCGTGCTGAGCTATGTACTAATTTTAGTCTATGTTCAAAGATATTAATTAAAGCGGAACAATAGCCGTGTTATGTATTTTGTGGCAAACTTATTCAACACATATTAGAAATTTATTAAATTCAAAATAAGTAGAAAAAGGCTTGTCGAATAAGTTTTATACTATCAGTTCACCATAGAAAGGTTTTCAGCAAAACAGAAGTTATAACTAACTAAAGACAGATTCAAGATAATTATTGTTTTTGGCCGAATAAGCTGAATGTCGGCCTTCTGTAGACATCTTTCTTTAAAATTATGGTTTGCATGACTTCATTTTATATATGTCAAAATTAAATTTAAGCAAGCCCAGCTACAAAAACAAACCGTCTGGTTTTCGAAGACTTGTATAATATTATTCACTTCTTTAAGGTTTTTAATATGCAAAATAAAACTAATTTTCTTGACGTCATACTGAATTTGGAGAAAGACTTAAAAACAGGATTGTTGTTCGTTTGGTATTGAAGAAGTAAGCCTTTTAAACACGACAAGCCTTTTTTTAAATTCGCAGTGAGTCACCTTTTTGATGGTAACATTAATAGCGGACTAATATTCAAGTTATCCAGGATTAGATTCACACAACTAAAACAGGACACGTTTTTTACACTACAGCAAGCTGGGCGTAAAATTCAAATTCTAAACATGTCTCTATATTTCCAAACTTATCTTTAATTCTTTATTTGCTAGAAATGATGAAAAATCCCTACAATTTCCTTGTTTTAAAATTCTTCAAAATATAATCCGAACAAAACATATTGATTATGCGAAGATATTAAACTACACAAAGTGTGTATTTCGGTACTAGCATAGCTATAGCTATGTTGATATGAAACGCTGTTGCTGTTAGCACATGAGTTTGTTGTATTGATATGTTTGGTTATAGAAACTAATGAAACAATATGTGAAGTCATTTCAAAATACTATGAAATTAACTGATAGTCCTCGTTAACTACTTACTAATTAATAAGACCTGCCTCGAAAATGATTTTTTTTCTTTCTAAGTTAGTTAACAATTAAAATTATATTGACGCGAAAAAAGACATGACAAACCTTGGAAATTTCATCAGCTCAACTCCATGTCTGCTTGGCCACATTATGATTGCGTTGTTGAAATGTTGAAATCGTTGTTTTTTAATGATGTAGCCACACAAAAAAAACCTGGGTGAATCCGCGCCAAATCGAAACATCCATACAAATTGATAATTTACGAATTAAACTTTTTATATCAAAATAAATCGAGGGGAGTTTTGTCTGTATAAAAATGGCACCAGAACATTTTTAAAAAATATAGACTTGACGTAAGCCGTATTTGAAGTTGACCAACCTGGCCTATCCCCCATAAGCGCCCATAGTTAAGAAAAACAAGATTCCTGTCAATTAGCAACTTGAAGTGATACTTTTTAAAAACTACGTTAAATTGTCTACAACATGGCACTAAAATGAAGTTGCTAATTGACAGGAATTTTGTTTTTCTTAACTATGGGCGCTTATGGGGGATAGGCCAGGTTGGTCAACTTCAAATACGGCTTATGTTGCCGAGTGGCCACGCCACCGTTTCTTCTATTGTATATATTTCTCTGTAGTCATAGATTTTATTTTGTAATGCATTCTTTTCCTGTAAAATGCATTGTTCTTTTTGTTTTGGTGGGAATGCGTTGCCTTTGTGTGTGTGTCTTGGTCGTGTAAAAAGAGAGAGGAGGAACGCATTCTCCAGTTAGTAGTAATTCAGCAGTCGTAAGTTGCGAGTTGTAATTCGCTAATTGATTTGTGTGATTGAGAATGTTGATGAGCAGTGTGATTTTGTGCTCTAATTTCTTAATTACTTTCTGTTAATAAATAATCTATTTAAAATTATCTCCCCCTGCCGTTGGAGTTATAGTTTTATCGATTATTTCGCCTGACGTGGCATTTATTTTGAGTACTGAAGCTTGACGTAGCAGAAGTACATCCTTTCACCGGATCCTGACGTGGAGAAAGTAAGCATACCTTTTTTGTTCAGTTTATTCGTTTCTTTCGAAGCAGGCGTCGTGCATTTAATCGCATTGGAAGCGACAGCTTATGTCAAGTCTATATTTTTTAAAAATGTTCTGGTGCCATTTTTATACAGACAAAACTCCACTCGATTTATTTTGATATAAAAAGTTTAATTCGTAAATTATCAATTTGTATGGATGTTTCGATTTGGCGCGGATTCAGCCACCTGAATATTTATGCAATTTAGGAAACAAATTTTCAAAAAGTATTACAATTTAAGGCCAATCGCTGTCCAATTATTCCATCACTACTAAGGGGCATAACGACAATTTTTTCAGGCATTTTGAGATAGCAGGGACCGATGGGGGTTGTCTGTATTTGGACAACGGTACT